>RMBW01000204.1:0-28997 GCA_004009845.1 Davidsoniella eucalypti | reverse complement strand
GCAGGAGAACGCGTCGGCTGACGGCCACGGGATGGGGGACGCGACGCGTGGCGGACAGACATTCCCATGCTTTCGGCCAGACGGGCCAAGTCAGAGTCGGGGAAGGGTGCTGGCTGAGGAGGGGCGACGACGAGAATGGGTATCTACACCAGGGGCAAAGTGGGATAGGCTTCGAACAGAGGCAGCACGACTAATGGCACGGGTGTGAGTGGTCTCGTATGAGATTAGTTCCTCAGCTTCATATGCAGCAGCTCTTGGAGCGACTAGAGGAGCGCGGGAAGAGTGCACGGGGTTACCATCCTTATCACGCGGGGGAGAGCGTGGGATGCCGATGAAACAGGAGGAAAGGAGACGTGAGGATACGTGAACACGAGCATGCGCCTCGTGGATTACGCGGTTACCACAGGTGACGTGGCTAACAAGTCATCGGTGAAGGTGAGGTGACCCAAGTTATCGTGAAAGTGTTCCTTATGGGCGAGGACGTCGCGTGTCAGAGGGCAAAAGCCAAGGAGGGAGGCAGACGGGCGCGCTCCTTGCGCTTGAATAGTACGAGGTAACACCAGCCGGGCTTGCGCCAGGCGCGCTTCGTAGGTAGGTCGAAAGCGGACAAGATATAGCCTTTAGTTGATTCCTGGTTGGGTTTCAGGAAGGGGACACGCGTCAGGGCAAAGTTAAGCCAGGTCATAGTAACTCGGTAGCTCCAGGTGTCGTAGATGCAGTGAGTCAGAGTGGCGAGGAGGCCCCAGAACAGGAATAGCAAGTCGGACATAGTGACTTGGATGGTACGCGAGAAGTGGACGAGCGGACAGATGGGGCAGGTGCAACTAGGGCAAGCAGACTGCTTGGACAGAACAGAATAAGGCAAGCAGACGGCTTGAGTAGAGGAGAGGGCAAGCAGTCGGCTTGGACAGAAGGGAAGGCAAGCGGACGGCTTGGGCAGTAGAGAGGGCAAGCGGACGGCTTGGACAGTAGAGAGTGTAAGGGTCTAAGGCCCTGGTTGGTTCGGCTAAGCTTGATCTAAGCCTAAGCAAAACGGTTATAAATAGGGACGTCTTCCCGCCGTTATTCCAACAGATAATAGTCCTTCTCTCCATCGGCCACAATCTAATCACCCTTTCTAAGATTGTTGGCCTCGTCCCTCCTTAGATCCTCTCAGCTGCCATCCAAAGAGTACGGAAGCCTGGTATATTCACGAACCTCATAGAGAAGCTAAACCTACAGGACCTCGACACCAGTATAGAAATACACTGGTGCCCTGGACATGTAGGAATAGAAGGAAATGAGATAGTGGATAAGCTTGCAAAGGAGGCTCTTGAAAAAAGAGTATGCACCTCTATCCCAACACTGGGTATCAAGAAGATTAAAGAGAACATCTTCAACCTCTGGGACACACTAATCAACCGTGATATCGACAAACTTGGAATCACTATCGGTCTCTTGGCAAGACAGGAGTGAGTGATCTGAAACCGATTGAGGGCGAGAAGAGGCTGACAACAGCCTACTATCAACTTCTAACGGGGAAGGGCGCTTACCTGCCGTACCTAAAGACCATAGGCAAGGTATCGAGTAGCATGTGTCGTCATTGTCAGCTGGACATTGAAACTATTCAGCACTTGGTGTTGGACTGTGATATGTGGCTTGAGCAAAGACAAGAGTTGAAAGACGTTTGCGATGGCGAGATAAAGATGGAAGATCTATTTAGTAAGGCGAAGCACCAGCAAGCCTTGCTAGTATTTCTGAAAAAAACAGGAATAGGGGGAAGAAACTGGGGAAGAGTGGAGGAAGTGACCAACGATGGTGTTGCCGGTGAGGGTGAACTAGCCGCACTTCGTGATGATTCGTGGTGTTGTTGATTTCTTTGTGTTTTTCCTTATGTTTTTTATGTTTTGTGTTATGTTTCTACTTGTTTTCTGTTATGTTTTTATTGTTTTTATTGTTTTATTTGCTTTTATTTTACATCTTCATAGCTCTTTAGCTCCATAAGATTAATGAATTAAAAAAAAAAAAAAAAAAATCTAGACCCTACGATCTGCTGCTAGAAAAACTTGATGATATGTTCCGGTCGCGCGAACGACTCACCAACGCGCGCATTGCTTTCTACAAATCCGCCCAAGGAGACCGGGAACCCTTCAAAGCCTTCCACCTCCGCTTCGAGACGCTAGCCATGGAAGCCGGCATTCACGACGACACCACGTTAATTGACATCCTGCGTTCTGCCATGCGTGACGATTTGATTGAACGCACCGGATGGGCTTGGAAGTCCAACTCCTACCATGCTATCATCGACGACCTCTTGAAGCACTTCGACCGCCCGCCCACTGGTAAGCGCCACGCTATCGAGTCCACCCCCAAGCCAGAACACGCCAAGTCGAGCAACTGGAGAGAGCGGCCCGACCAACAGACCCGTCGGGAGAACCGCCCCCAGCTTGCTGCCCGCTCAGAGAGACCCAAACTGTCTGAGTCGGAACGACACCGGCTGATGCGTGAAAACGCATGCTTCATCTGCGGACTCAAGGACCACATTGCACGTCGTTGCCCACAACGTACCTCCCAGCCAGGACCCTCGCACAACCAGCTGTCGGTCAACGCTATACGCACAGTGATGCGTGAGAGGATCTAAGGAGGGACGAGGCCAACAATCTTAGAAAGAGTGATTAGATTGTGGCCGATGGAGAGAAAGGACTATTATCTGTTGGAATAACGGCGGGAAGACGTCCCTATTTATAACCGTTTTGCTTAGGCTTAGATCAAGCTTAGCCGAAACCAACCAGGGCCTTAGACCCTTACAATGCGTGAGGAAATCGCCAGGTATGACGAACAAGCTATGGATCGCGTGCTGCCCCCGCGGTTAACACCACTACGACGGTAGCCAAGGTCGACTCAAAGGTAGCGGAGAACGGGTCAGAATACGACCTAATTGAACTGGATTTTTAGGTGGTCAGGACAAGTCGCGCCCTGACCAGGAGGATACGTCGGAAGGTGAGAAGGTAGTTAGACAAGAGATGGGAGCTAAGGGATTTTTTTTTTTTTTTTTTTTTAATTCATTAATCTTATGGAGCTAAAGAGCTATGAAGATGTAAAATAAAAGCAAATAAAACAATAAAAACATAACAGAAAACAAGTAGAAACATAACACAAAACATAAAAAACATAAGGAAAAACACAAAGAAATCAACAACACCACGAATCATCACGAAGTGCGACTGGTTCACCCTCACCGGCAACACCATCGTTGGTCACTTCCTCAACTCGACCCCAGTTTCTCCCCCCTATTCCTGTTTTTTTCAGAAATACTAGCAAGGCTTGCTGGTGCTTCGCCTTACTAAATAGATCTTCCATCTTTATCTCCCCATCGCAGACGTCTTTCAACTCTTGTCTTTGCTCAAGCCACATATCACAGTCCAACACCAAGTGCTGAATAGTTTCAATGTCCAGCTGACAATGACGACACATGCTACTCGATACCTTGCCTATGGTCTTTAGGTACGGCAGGTAAGCGCCCTTCCCCGTTAGAAGTTGATAGTAGGCTGTTGTCAGCCTCTTCTCGCCCTCAATCGGTTTCAGATCACTCACTCCTGTCTTGCCAAGAGACCGATAGTGATTCCCAAGTTTGTCGATATCACGGTTGATTAGTGTGTCCCAGAGGTTGAAGATGTTCTCTTTGATCTTTTTTTTGATATACCCAGTGGTTGCGATAGAGGTGCATACTCTTTTTTCAAGAGCCTCCTTTGCAAGCTTATCCACTATCTCATTTCCTTCTATTCCTACATGTCCAGGGCACCAGTGTATTTCTATACTGGTGTCGAGGTCCTGCAGGTTTAGCTTCTCTATGAGGTTCGTGAATATACCAGGCTTCCGTACTCTTTGGATGGCAGCTTGGCTATCGACAAAGATCAGGATTCGTTTCCGTAGTGGCAGTTTTCGAACGTAGCAAAGGGCTCTGTAGATCGCATAGCTTTCGCAGTCTGCAACCTCAGTGTAAGGCCCCAAGGCATTTGCCTCTTGAAACCGCACCGTGTTATTGTCCATATCGACAAAGGCATAGGAGGATTTATCACCCTCCATAGACCCGTCAGTGTACAGACAATAGGCTTCGCCCAACCATAGGGTTGCTAGGGTTGCCAGGTGGATTTCCTTTGCTTCTTCTTTTTTGACCATTGGAATGTGTGTTGTGATTGGGGTACGCTTGGCCCATGGTGCCTCCCATACAATTTTAGCTCGCTGAAGTGCCTTGAAAGGTATCAGGTACTTGATGTCCACGGCAATTGCTTGCACTTGTGACTCTCGCTTCAATTTGTAGGGACCCAAGATACCAAGAGACTCAAAGTCAGACTCCGAGTTCAGATGGTCCTTGGTGGGTTGGGCGCAATGACGTATGGGGTGGTGTTTAGGGAATTGTAGAAGTCTTGTTCCGTACTTGAGGTTATTCCATTCCAAGTTGATCTCAACTGGTTTAATGCCAGCCTCTATTTCACAAGCCCTTTTCGGAGCCTGCTTGTAGGTGCCAAGCATCATGGAAATCGCCAAACTTTGTACTTTTTCAAGGTGTTTCTTGAGGGAAATGGGCTTCATTTTGGTCCACCAGAGGATCGAACCGTACTCCATGATAGGACGAATCACTGCTTGGTATAACTGTCTAGTTGCTTTCGCACTTAGACCGCTATACTTCCGCGAAATCCGTTGAATTCCCATTAGGGTTCTGGTTGCTTTAAGGGTTCTGTCTTGGACATGCTCGCTGAAATTCAGCTGACAGTCTAGCCATATTCCTAGCCACTTGATCTTCTCTGACGGTTGTATTGTCGTCCCTAGGACGTCTATGTGTTCATTGCTTACTGCTTTACTCCTTGTTAAATGCAGAAGCTCAGTCTTGGAACTCTCAAACTCGACGGAACTATCGTCGGCTTGCCTGGTGAGATCTTCAACGATAGCCTCTAGAGCTCTGCAATTTCTTGCAAAGCTTTTGGAAGCTACCGTAATCAGAATATCATCAATGTATGAGAGCTGAATGCCATGAACTGGGATGGATTTGGGGATGTTGATGTGTATAAGTCTCGAATAAATCAAGAACAGAATGGGGGAAATTGGGCTGCCTTGCGGTATGCCTTGGTCAATAGTGTAGAAGTTTGTTCGTTTGCCATCAAAACATATCTGGACCTTCCTCTTTTGAAGAAAGGCTGCAATCCATTGGGTGCAGTTATTCGGAAGACCTAGATCTCTGCAGTGCCATAGTAGGGTATCCCTATTAACATGGTCGAACGCGCCTTTGATATCAAGTAGTGCAATACTCGATTTCAGGCCCTGTTCTTTCCATGACTTGACTTGGTCCATGAGAACCATTGCTGCATCGATCGTCGATCGTTGTTTCCGTCCGCCAAACTGCGTTGGGTGAAGCAGGTCGTCCTTTGTTGCAGCCAAGAAACCAAGTCTCTGTGCAAAAATTCGTTCCAATACTTTACCTAAGCAGTTCAGCAGCGTGATAATCCGATATGCCTTGATACGGGAATAGTCTGGCTTGTTGGGTTTTTTCAATATCACTCCAATGCCTTGGCGCCACACCGTAGGACACTGTCCTTTAGTGAATAGCTCCGTGTAGACATAGTGGAAGACCTCGGGGATAGCCCTATAAGCATTTTGGATCATTTGGAAATTAATCCCATCTGGTCCAGCAGACTTCTTAGGGTTTGAGGTCATGATAGCTCTTTCAATCTCAATGGTAGAGATGTTAGGCCAAGGCCATTTCGAGTTCTCGTGATGTGGGATGGGTAGAGTGTCTTCGTCCTCAAAGGACTCACCTTTTTCACCGCCCACAAGATTCAGTAGCATCTTAGCTTTGTCGTCGAAAGACTCCGCCTTGACACCATTTTCCTCGAGTGGTTGTATATACGAGTCGGTTATGGGTTTCGTGTATCTCATAGCAGTGAAGACTTCGTCGCCGGTTGCTTGTTCTAAGAAAGAATTGAAATAGTTAGCTTTGGTTTTGATAATGGCATGGAAATACCTGTTTCGTTTTTCTTTGTACTCCGTCAGACAGATCTTATCCTTCTTCCATTGTCGTTCGGCTCTGAGAAACGACTTCCTCAATAGCTTGAGTTCGTCGTTCCACCAAGGCTTACTTCGGGGGCAGATGCGAGCCTTCGGCATCACCTCTGCGCAGGTATCCTGGATGGCGGCGGTCAAAATAGCCGCCAAATCCGGTCGAGTATCTCTTTTTTTGAGATTTTCTAACACTAGTGCCTCTTTTTTTTTGAGGCTGTCTCTGAACTGTTGCCAGTCAGTTTTCTTCAAATTGTATACCACCTTTTCCTCCTCTTTTTTGTTATTTCGGGCGTCGTGGAACTGCAACTTAATGCACTGGTGATCCGAACCATGGAGACCTTCACACGTCCAACTAGTTTTCGTTTGCTTCATCTGCCCAGTGAGGAAGGCGAGATCGATGATTGATGTTTTCTGCGACCTGGTGGTGAAGAAAGTGCCTCTGTTGACCAGAGCATTCTCGGGATCCACTACCAAGTCAGCATTGTTCCTCTGCAACCAACCAACGACTTCATCTGCATGCTGTGATTGCTCACAGTTCACAGACCACCATGGATGATGGGTGTTGAAGTCCCCGACGATGATGCCATTCCCAACCTGCCATTGCTGGACAAGCGGGTGCGGTAAAAGGGGCTGGGTCGGATGGTTGTAGAGGTTGACCAATAATGGTTGCGCGTCGATATGAAGTCTTATGCATTGAAAGTCGCTGCTTGCGATGTCGAGAGGCTTTTCTATTGTGAAGTCAATGTCCTTTTGGATATAGGTCACGACTCTTGGTCTTGTTAGCAAAGATAACGATGGTTTGACGGTGTGAAAGTTTTGGTGGTCCTGGAAAATCCATTTGCCTTCTTTTTGCCATACCCAGGGTTCCTGAATGCACAATATCTCAACTCTCTGCCTTATCGCTAATTCAAAGAGATGGTCCAAAATGCCTTTACGCTTTCCCTGGTTATGCTGAAAGATCGTGAGTTTTCTAATCATAAAAATACTTAACAATCTTGACTTTTTGCGCGGCAAAGAACATCTGCTTGTTGAGACAAACAGACGCACTTGCCTGGTTTAGGACAGTAAACACGACGGATCCTACCGTCTGTCCTGGGCGAGGCTTGCGTAGGAGGCGCACTCTCGGGAGGGCCTCAATGCCATTGCTGTCGTAAAATTCTTCAGCAAAGTTGTCGATCTCGTCAAGACGCATACCGTGCATCACGAGACGTTGCCAGTTCTCAGGCTCGATGCAGTCCTTCCAGCCCAAAGGCCGGAGGCGTGCCAGCCAGCTGTCCTTCGTCTTGAGGAGGCTGGCCTTCGCGGAGGCGCTGCTGCATGTGATGCTGATGTTGTTTTTCGAGGTCAACCTCACCTCAATGGCCTTCATCGCTCCATCACAGTTAACCAAGTCACGGATGTGCTTGGGAGAGGGAATCTTGCCACCACCGATAAGCAGAAGCTTGTTGGTGCTCTGTGTAGACTGAACAGAGGGGCGGGCTGGTTTGCGCGGTTTAACTTGTTGCCAACCTTTATCAGAGTCGACTGAGGTTGGGGCATTGGTCGTGTTTTTATGTTCGCCAGGCGTGGATGGCTGATTTGATTTTGTCGCGTCTTTGTTTGTCGCGTCTTTGTTTGTCGCGTCTTTGTTTAAGAACAGGGCCTGAAATCGAGTATTGCACTACTTGATATCAAAGGCGCTTTCGACCATGTTAATAGGGATACCCTACTGTGGCACTGCAGAGATCTAGGTCTTCCGAATAACTGCACCCAATGGATCGCAGCCTTTCTTCAAAAGAGGAAGGTCCAGATATGCTTTGATGGCAAACGAACAAACTTCTACACTATTGACCAGGGCATACCGCAAGGCAGCCCAATCTCCCCCATTCTGTTCTTGATTTATTCGAGACTTATACACATCAACATCCCCCAATCTATCCAAGTTCATGGCATTCAGCTCTCATACATTGATGATATTCTGATTACGGTAGCTTCCAAAAGCTTTGCGAGAAATTGCAGAGCTCTAGAGGCTATCGTCGAAGATCTCACCAGGCAAGCCGACTGAGACGATATACGAGGATTTGCGAGGAAAAATGGTCGTAAAGGTGAATTGAATTGAGACCGATGAGGGAGAAAGAGAAACTAAGACTAAACTACGAGGGAATCGGTCCCTATTTATGTCAAAGTCAAGTAGGGCCAAGGCATGACTTGGCCAATACTGATGGGCCTTAGACCCTTACAATAGTCTCCCCCCCCACCGGCAGAAAAAATTTACTAATTTTACAACAAAAACCCATAAAAACTCCTTCAAACAACCAATACAATATGACAAATAACAGAAAACAAGATGAGCCATGGTAACAATCCAATAAAACAAAAATAACACTTTCCAAACAGGGTAAAGATACCGGAAGCGGTAGGCGCCCAGGGGGCGCAGGCGGTCATCGTGGCGCAGTGGTCTGCGGCATAGCCTCCAGCGGGGAGGATTGCGTGTGTCGAGGGTCACGCCATAGCCCTTGTCGGATTTGCTCTACGACAATAACCAGGCAGAGTACAGCGACTGGACAGTGACATCCCAGTTCTTCTTGGTTTTCTCCGTGAAGATGCGCCAGGCAACAGTGTCTTCCACATGTTCCAGGGGTTCCCACGTCGCATCTTGGTAGCCTAGCCATTTGACGAGGGCTTGCTTGTGACCTCGGGAAGTGCGCTGTTTCAATATTGCCTCCACCCTGTACTCACCAGCTTCCAATGAGGGGTCCTCAAGCGCTTCCCTAGCCGTGATTGCGACAGGCTCATCGTCCTGAATCTCCTGAGATGGCAAGGGGTTGTTTGGGGCGCGTCGGATGAGGCTTACATGAAAGACTGGGTGAATATCCGAGGGTACGTTCAGGCGAACGTTATGGCTGCCTACAACTTCCAGGACAGTGTACCGTCTAGCTAGCCAGTCTAGCTTCTTTGAAGGCCTTTCCGTAGTCAGGTGCTTCGTGTTCAGGTAAACTAGGTCTCCTACTTTGAAACTTTCAGAGGGCTGGCGAAGACGGTTAGCACTGTTCTCCTGGTGTTCTTGGGCGGCTGCCATGGCGACAATAGCGAACTGGGTGGCATCACTTAGCTTTGCTAACCAATCCTGGGCCCCGCGCACTGGAGACTTATTCGAGGCTGGGGGCCCTTGTACAGATGGTTCGATAATGTCGACGTTAAAACCGTGGGTCATGAAGAAAGGAGAGAGGCCTGTAGCGGAAGAGATCCTGTTGTTTAGGGCGAGTTGCGCTTGGGGCAGTAAGGAGGCCCAGTCGTCCTGTGCGAAGGAACAGAAATTGCGCAGGTATGTCTCAATCTCCTGATTACTGCGTTCTTGGCTGCCATCCGTCTGCGGATGGAACGCTGTGGACAGGCGACGCTGAATGCCGAACCGGCGACATACTTCTCCCCAGAATAATTGCGCAAATTGAGGCCCTCTGTCGGAGACGATTGCTTGAGGAAAACCGTGGTGCGAGAAAACATGGATTAGCAAGGCTTCAGCGGTGGCTTGTGCGGTTGTAGACGACATAGGGATCAGGATCTGGGACTTAGACAGGCGGTCGGTGACACCCAGAATGGAAGTATAGCCTGAAGAGGTAGGTAGTGGGCCAATAAAGTCCATTGCTAGTTCAGCCCAGGGTCTAGACGGTACAGGCAGAGGTTTCAATAGGCCGCGCTTCTGCTCTCGCCAGATCTTGCTCTTGCCGCAAGAGGAGCAGTTGGACACGAATCGTCGGACGTCGTTAGTCAGGCCAGGCCAGGCATACTCGCGCGATACAAGATCACGAGTGATTGCTCTTCCTGGGTGTCCGGCCAGAGTAGAGTCGTGAATTTGCTGGATGATCTTGGTTCTCAGGGGTTCGTAATATGGGACCCAAAGTCTATCACGCCAGCGTAGCAGTCCGTCTTGGTCAACCTTACATTCGCTCATCTGCCATTGCAGACCCCAGTCGGCGGGGAACGAGCGGGCTTCGTCTCGTACTAATTTACGAGCCAGCCACCAGCGGTTATTATTGGCAAGGGCTTGGTTCCATAGGTCAGTCATCTCGGGGTCAGCAAAAGGGGATGATACTACTTCTCTAGTTGCGTTATCGTCAGTCGGCGCATCCTTGTCTGGCTCCTGAGCCCAAACTGCGCCGATTACTACCAGGTCATTGCTCGACTCACTCTTTTCGAGGAGTTGGTGCACACGACTAGCCAGCCTATCGTCTTTTTCGTCGGCTGGCATGTCCTGGTCCCTTCTTGAAAGGGCGTCTGGTACGATTTGCTCGGTGCCTGGGCGGTGGCGCAGGCAGAAGCTAAAGTCAGAGAGCTCATATCCCCAGCGACGCTGTCTCTCGGCAAGCGTCCTCTTAGTGCGAAAGTACTCCAGATTACGGTGGTCAGTGTATACCACAAAGTCAACCCCTAGGAGGAAATGGCGCCATTCTCGAATGGACCAGTAAATAGCCAACATCTCCTTGTCGTGAATCGGGTAATTGGCTTCCGGGGGAGTAAGTTTGCGCGAGAGGAAGGCGATGGGGTGCATAAGGCCATCATCGCCTCGCTGGGATAATTCTGCTCCTAAGGCGTAACCAGACGAGTCGGCGGTCAGTACAGTTTCTTTCAGGGGGTCAAAAGGAGTCAGAACAGGGGGAGTAAGGAAGGCTTTCTTAACTTCGGCAAAAGAGTGAGCGCAGGCATCAGACCATACGAAAGGTGTGTCCTTCTTAGTTAACCCTACCAGAGGTGCCATTAATTCCGACAGTCGAGGCACAAAATCTCTGTAGAAATTCACGAAGCCGATAAACCCGCGTAAACCTTTCAGTGTCGTAGGTGGTTTCCATTCACGAATCGCTAGGGTTTTCTCGGGGTCTGCCTTGATACCAATACCAGGGCCGACTATGAATCCGAGGAACTTAATCTCCTTAGCCAGAAAGTGACACTTGCGCAAGTCGAGTTGGAGGCCGGCTTGATCGAGTGCATGGACGATCTCGAGCACTAGTTGTCTATGCTCCTCTTCAGTTCCGCTGGAGTAGATATCCACGTCATCGATATAAGCGCTGCAGCTAATACCCAGCCATTTCCGAAGGACCGAGTTGATGTAGCGTTGGAAAGCAGCAGGGGCGTTGGTCAGACCGAAAGGGATGACGTTCCATTCGAAGGCCCCTAGGGGAGTCCGAAAAGCGGTTAACTCCTCATAGCCAGGGGCTATACGAATACGATGAAAAGCAGCAATGACATCTACCTTGGACACCCACTTGGCTTCCGAAATTTGCCGCAGGGTGTCATGGATAAGGGGTAGGGGATACGAGTCCTTTTTGGAAATGGCGTTAACTGCGCGGTAATCCACACAGAAACGAATTCCACCTCCAGGTTTCTTTACAAATAGGACCGGAGAGCCCACTTCAGACTTGGTGTCCTTTATCCATTTAGTAGCTAGTAGTTCTGTCAGCGTCTTCTGCATCACCAACAACTCTGCGCGAGACAACGGGTACAGCGATTGTATAGGTAACGTCTTTCCCTCCAGCAGCTCGATCTTCAAGTCCACTCCAGGCCGGTGCGGCGGGAGGTCCTTGGACGCTTTTGCCTCGAAGGCAGAGGCTACTGGTCTTAACCACTCAGGTAACGGCGGTCTCTCCTGTTCCTTTTGCGCTAACGCTCTGTTGACGTCCTCCAGCGTAATACGGAAGATGGCGAGGTCGTCGTCGTTGTCGCAAAGGGCGTGAAATTCGTCAGGAGTAAGTTCTTCGGCTGTAGGTACTTCAATCTGCCCGGAACGAGGGTGCAAGTGCACGTCGTGGTTGATGAGCCAGCGTTGACCGAGTATCAGGTCTTCGGTCTGGCCGGGGACGACGTAGGCCCATATGTCCTCGTGGTGGTCGGGCAAGTGTAGGGTGAACTGGGCGATTTGGGTGATGACGGGAGGACTGGTTTGCGATGCAGCGAGTGATACCTTACGAGGTTCGATGGGTAATGTCTTCGTGGCGTAGGCGAGTAGGCGCGGGGGCACGACGGCGAGGCAGAGACAGCCACTGTCGACGAGAGCCTTCGTAGAAAAGGTATTCATAGATAAATCTAGATACGTTCCCTTAGCTCCCATCTCTAATCTAACTATCTGTTCGCCTTCCATCGTATCCTCCTTACCAGGGCGCGACTTGTCCTGGTCACCTAAAAATCCATCAAATCATCCTCATCAGTGGCCGGGCGGTGCGTGTTGGTAGAGGCTACCACGGCGGTGCTTTCGGACGAGGGCAGCAGGCGATCCATCATCAGGTGGTCCGTTTTCGCAAGTTCTTCACGTACCGCGGGGCGGACTTCATCGCGTATGGCCGTCTTCACAGCGCTGTTGATTGCGTTGACCAGCACCTTGTTCGTCTTGGGTCCGTGTAAGGTTCTGCGAGAGGGGCATTGGTTGGCGATGTGCCCGGGCTGTGAGCAGATGAAGCAGACTCCTTCTCGAAACATGCGATTGCGTTCAGCAGGGTTAGGACGTGGCCTATCATTGCGGGGTTGCTGAGGTTGACGAGGTGCGTTGTTACGTGAAGGGGGCTCGGCACGCGCCCTCCAGTTGTCGCTATCGCGGTAGTGGGTAGGACGCGAGGTCTTCTTCGTGTAAGGACCGTAGTAATCGTGGTGGCGGCTGAAATGGTCGAGCAGGCTCTCAGTGACTTCCCTGTAAGTAGGCAGGCTCCAGAGGATGGTGGTTTTGACCACTAGCTCTTCCCGTGTGGCGCGACGTAGGAGGTCGATGAGCATGTCGTCGTCTTGCATACCTGCGGCCAGAGCTAACCCTTCGAAACGGTTGAAGAAGTCGAGGAATGATTCGTGGGACTCCTGGCGGGCACCAAAGAAGGCAGTGCGGGCTTGCGACTTACGGGCACGGCTGCGGAACATGAGGTCGAGTTTGTCTAGCAGCTTGTCGTATGAGCCGGGTTGTTCGCTAATGGAGACGAAGAATTCGTTGAGTTTGGCGCGTGTGTCGGTGCCCAGTCGGCTGAACAGGTAAGCAGTTCGGGCCAGCTCGTCGCCTATAGCTCGGCCATCGATTCGCATCTTGAAGACTGCTAGGGTTCGCCAGTTTTCATACTCTGCGTGAGTGCCTCCAAATTCGATAAGGTGAGGCTGAGATGGGCGGACGCGGCTACGGGATCTCGAACGTCTTCGGGTAGTGACGGCAGTAGTTGGGACAGGAGGCATGGCGGGAGCAGTGGGTTCAGTATGGTTGCCTATGACCAATTGGGACAGTAGCGAGACAGTGTCCTTCAATTCCCTAAGTTCGTTAAGCAGCGCATTGTCGGCAGGCTGGGGGGCGCGTGAATGAGCAGGGCCAGGAGAACGCGTCGGCTGACGGCCACGGGATGGGGGACGCGACGCGTGGCGGACAGACATTCCCATGCTTTCGGCCAGACGGGCCAAGTCAGAGTCGGGGGAAGGGTGCTGGCTGACGGAGGGGCGACGACGAGAATGGGTATCTACACCAGGGGCAAAGTGGGATAGGCTTCGAACAGAGGCAGCACGACTAATGGCTCGGGTGTGCGTGGTCTCGTACGAGATTAATTCCTCAGCTTCATATGCAGCGGCCCGTGGAGCGACTAGAGGAGCGCGGGAAGAGTGCACGGGGTTACCATCCTTATCACGCGGGGGAGAGCGTGGGATGCCGATGAAACAGGAGGAGAGGAGACGTGAGGATACGTGAGCACGAGCACGCGCTTCGCGGATTACGCGGTTACCACAGGCGACGTGGCCAACAAAGTCACCGGTGAAGGAGAGGTGGCCCAAGTTATCGTGAAAGTGTTCCTTATGGGCGAGGACGTCGCGTGTGGAAGGGCAAAAGCCAAGGAGGGAAGCCAGACGGGCGCGCTCCTTGCGCTTGAATAGTGCGAGGTAACACCAGCCGGGTTCGCGCCAGGCGCGCTTCGTAGGTAGGTCAAGGGCGGACAAGATGTAGCCCTCAGCCGATTCCTGGTTGGGGTTCAGGGTGAAAACACGCGCTAGGGCAAAGTTATGCCAGGTGTGGTAGACGCAGCGGGTTAGGGTAGCAAGGAGACCCCAGAACAGAAATAGCAAGCCAGACATGGTGACTTGGACGTGTGCGAGAAGCGGGCGAGCGGACGGATAAGGCAGGTGCAATAGGGCAAGCAAACGGCTTGGACAGGACGAATAAAGGCAAGCAAACGGCTTGGACAAAGGGAGAAATCAAGCGGTCGGCTTGTACAGGGAAAGGGGCAAGCGGACGGCTTGGACAGGAAGAGAGGCAAGCGGACGGCTTGGACAACAGAGAGGGCAAGCGGACGGCTTGGACAACAGAGAGGGCAAGCGGACGGCTTGGACGGAAGAGAGGGCAAGCAGACGGCTTGGACAGAAAAGGGGGCAAGCAGACGGCTTGGACAACAAAAACTTAAGAGTTATCGGTCTCAAAATGAGACGATATACGAGGATTTGCGAGGAAAAATGGTCGTAAAGGTGAATTGAATTGAGACCGATGAGGGAGAAAGAGAAACTAAGACTAAACTACGAGGGAATCGGTCCCTATTTATGTCAAAGTCAAGTAGGGCCAAGGCATGACTTGGCCAATACTGATGGGCCTTAGACCCTTACACCGACGATAGTTCCGTCGAGTTTGAGAGTTCCAAGACTGAGCTTCTGCATTTAACAAGGAGTAAAGCAGTAAGCAATGAACACATAGACGTCCTAGGGACGACAATACAACCGTCAGAGAAGATCAAGTGGCTAGGAATATGGCTAGACTGTCAGCTGAATTTCAGCGAGCATGTCCAAGACAGAACCCTTAAAGCAACCAGAACCCTAATGGGAATTCAACGGATTTCGCGGAAGTATAGCGGTCTAAGTGCGAAAGCAACTAGACAGCTATACCAAGCTGTGATTCGTCCTATCATGGAGTACGGTTCGATCCTCTGGTGGACAAAAATGAAGCCCATTTCCCTCAAGAAACACCTTGAAAAAGTACAAAGTTTGGCGATTTCCATGATGCTTGGCACCTACTTTTTTTTTTTTTTTTTTTTAATTCATTAATCTTATGGAGCTAAAGAGCTATGAAGATGTAAAAGAAACAACAAATAAAACAATAAAAACAATAAAAACATGACAGAAAACAAGTAGAAACATAACTCAAAACATAAATAACATAAGGAAAAACACAAAGAAATCAACAACACCACGAATCATCACGAAGTGCGACTGGCTCACCCTCACCGGCAACACCATCGTTGGTCACTTCCTCCACTCTTCCCCAGTTTCTTCCCCCTATTCCTGTTTTTTTCAGAAATACTAACAAGGCTTGCTGGTGCTTCGCCTTACTAAATAAGTCTTCCATCTTTATCTCACCATCGCAAACGTCTTTCAACTCTTGCCTTTGCTCAAGCCACATATCACAGTCCAACACCAAGTGCTGAATAGTTTCAATGTCCAGCTGACAATGACGACACATGCTACTCGATACCTTGCCTATGGTCTTTAGGTACGGCAGGTAAGCGCCCTTCCCCGTTAGAAGTTGATAGTAGGCTGTTGTCAGCCTCTTCTCACCCTCAATCGGTTTCAGATCACTCACTCCTGTCTTACCAAGAGACCGATAGTGATTCCCAAGTTTGTCGATATCACGGTTGATTAGTGTGTCCCAGAGGTTGAAGATGTTCTCTTTAATCTTTTTTTTGATATACCCAGTGGTTGCGATAGAGGTGCATACTCTTTTTTCAAGAGCCTCCTTTGCAAGCTTATCCACTATCTCATTTCCTTCTATTCCTACATGTCCAGGGCACCAGTGTATTTCTATACTGGTGTCGAGGTCCTGCAGGTTTAGCTTCTCTATGAGGTTCGTGAATATACCAGGCTTCCGTACTCTTTGGATGGCAGCTTGGCTATCGACAAAGATCAGGATTCGTTTCCGTAGTGGCAGTTTTCGAACGTAGCAAAGGGCTCTGTAGATCGCATAGCTTTCGCAGTCTGCAACCTCAGTGTAAGGACCCAAGGCATTTGCCTCTTGAAACCGCACCGTGTTATTGTCTATATCGACAAAGGCATAAGAGGACTTGTCGCCCTCCATAGACCCGTCAGTGTACAGACAATAGGCTTCGCCCAACCATAGGGTTGCTAGGGTTGTGAGGTGGATTTCCTTTGCTTCTTCTTTTTTGACCATTGGAATGTGTGTTGTGATTGGGGTACGCTTCGCCCATGGTGCCTCCCATACAATTTTAGCTCGCTGAAGTGCCTTGAAAGGTATCAGGTACTTGATGTCCACGGCAATTGCTTGCACTTGTGACTCTCGCTTCAATTTGTAGGGACCCAAGATACCAAGAGACTCAAAGTCAGACTCCGAGTTCAGATGGTCCTTGGTGGGTTGGGCGCAATGACGTATGGGGTGGTGTTTAGGGAATTGTAAAAGTCTTGTTCCGTACTTGAGGTTATTCCATTCCAAGTTGATCTCAACTGGTTTAATGCCAGCCTCTATTTCACAAGCCCTTTTCGGAGCCTGCTTGTAGGTGCCAAGCATCATGGAAATCGCCAAACTTTGTACTTTTTCAAGGTGTTTCTTGAGGGAAATGGGCTTCATTTTTGTCCACCAGAGGATCGAACCATATTCCATGATAGGACGAATCACAGCTTGGTATAACTGTCTAGTTGCTTTCGCACTTAGACCGCTATACTTCCGCGAAATCCGTTGAATTCCCATTAGGGTTCTGGTTGCTTTAAGGGTTCTGTCTTGGACATGCTCGCTGAAATTCAGCTGACAGTCTAGCCATATTCCTAGCCACTTGATCTTCTCTGATGGTTGTATTGTCGTCCCTAGGACGTCTATATGTTCATTGCTTACTGCTTTACTCCTTGTTAAATGCAGAAGCTCAGTCTTGGAACTCTCAAACTCGACGGAACTATCGTCGGCTTGCCTGGTGAGATCTTCAACTATGGCCTCTAGAGCTCTGCAATTTCTCGCAAAGCTTTTGGAAGCCACCGTAATCAGAATATCATCAATGTATGAGAGCTGAATGCCATGAACTGGGATGGATTTGGGGATGTTGATGTGTATAAGTCTCGAATAAATCAAGAACAGAATGGGGGAAATTGGGCTGCCTTGCGGTATGCCTTGGTCAATAGTATAGAAGTTTGTTCGTTTGCCATCAAAACATATCTGGACCTTCCTCTTTTGAAGAAAGGCTGCGATCCATTGGGTGCAGTTATTCGGAAGACCTAGATCTCTGCAGTGCCATAGTAGGGTATCCCTATTAACATGGTCGAACGCGCCTTTGATATCAAGTAGTGCAATACTCGATTTCAGGCCCTGTTCTTTCCATGACTTGACTTGGTCCATGAGAACCATTGCTGCATCGATCGTCGATCGTTGTTTCCGTCCGCCAAACTGCGTTGGGTGAAGCAGGTCGTCCTTTGTTGCAGCCAAGAAACCAAGTCTCTGTGCAAAAATTCGTTCCAATACTTTACCTAAGCAGTTCAGCAGCGTGATAATCCGATATGCCTTGATACGGGAATAGTCTGGCTTGTTGGGTTTTTTCAATATCACTCCAATGCCTTGGCGCCACACCGTAGGACACTGTCCTTTAGTGAATAGCTCCGTGTAGACATAGTGGAAGACCTCGGGGATAGCCCTATAAGCATTTTGGATCATTTGGAAATTAATCCCATCTGGTCCAGCAGACTTCTTAGGGTTTGAGGTCATGATAGCTCTTTCAATCTCAATGGTAGAGATGTTAGGCCAAGGCCATTTCGAGTTCTCGTGATGTGGGATGGGTAGAGTGTCTTCGTCCTCAAGGCACTCACCTTTTTCGCCGCCCACAAGATTCAGTAGCATCTTAGCTTTGTCGTCGAAAGACTCCGCCTTGACACCATTTTCCAAAATCTTCATAGCTCTATAGCTCCATAAGATAAATGAATTAAAAAAAAAAAAAAAAAAAGACACCATTTTCCTCGAGTGGTTGTATATGTCACGGGCTAAGGCCCAGTTGGTATTTGTCTAGGTATTTACCTAGTCAGATAAACGGCTATAAATAGGGACCTATTCCCGCCGTATTCCAACAGATATTAGCCTTTCTCCTTCATCGGTATCAATCGAAGTCCTTTCTACTAGATTGCTTGCCACTGCCTCACCTAGTTCGTGTCATTTTGATACCGATCTACAGCTTTTACTTATTACTTTACTATCCAGTGCAGCGTCCATACCTCACTCAACCTTTTATCATATTTTCAGTGCAGCGTCCTCACCTCACTTGACACTTTATCCATAAATTTACGCGACGTTTCTTCCGCACTTATCCAATTTCTGCACCATGATGCACACTATCCTTCTCCATGTCTGGGAGATTGCCCTCGGCCTCTTTTACGGCCTCACCGATTCACTAGCCTTCCTCTTTTTAGGCCCTATCATCTTTATCTTCTTAGCGGACTCTACGCTACGCCTCATCCAGGCCTTCAAAGCCAAGCACGTCCCCACCCCCTTTCACTCGCAGAAACGCCTGTGGACTCGCTCCGGCTGGTGCTACCTCTCCCTCTTCAAGCGCTCCGAGCGTCCCCGCCTAGCCAAACTACTTGGCCCCTTCCCTGCTGGTCCTCTTATCTTGTCCCACGCTTCGCACTTCCACAGCCACCTTCACTGCATGACCTTCGCATCTGGCATCATTGGCCACATTGCACCCATGCCCACTAGGATCCGGTCCACCCGAAGCGCACAGATCCTCACAGTCCGCGCCCTGACCAACCCCCACATACTAGGGTTTGGCTCCAACAGCAAATTAAGCTCCAAATATCATCAGCGAAAATTAAGACAACTTTGCTCGAATCAAACTCAAAACACGTTTAAAATACTTAACTCATCTCTAAGAATCCAAAAATACCAATTGCATGATGGCGCACGCCATGCGCGACGCACTAAGGGCGATTGAAGCCTCGAAAGACGGCGAAAGCCCAACGGTAACCCCCACTAAATCGATCAGCCTCGTACCAACACACATGGACGACAGCGAAATGACCGACGGAAACAACACCACCACCAACAAAAACAAACGCCGCATCGAGGAGATCGAGCTAACAAGCTCTCCTCCTGTTGCTGCGAAAAAGTGGCACGAGGCGAAAGGCCTCGACCTATCGAGATGGGTCGGCCCTGACCCTAAACAATCTAAGATCGCTGCAAGCATCGCGATCGTCAAACGGGAGATGTCGTCACTGGTAGTGCTAGACAGCATGTTCGAGTCGATACAAATCGAGATTGCAGAGAGGTTTGGGAGTCTTAACTTACCAGACACTCCACCACCACCACCAAAAGTCATCATAGAAGATGCAGCAAAGGCAACGGCTAATTCGGCAAAGGCACTGTACTCTGCCATCACGAAAACGCCAGCTACACCGGCAATCCAACCAGCGGTGCCAAAGAAAGTGGACATCATCAACAACAATAACAAAAAAAAGAAGCCGGCGAAGAAGGCTACGCTACCCGCGCCTCCCAAGGCTGCCACAACAACAAACACCAACACCACAGACGTGCCTCGCGACACATCAATCAACAAAACATCAACAACAACACAGAAAGACATGACAAAACCCAATAAGCCATCCACGGCTGAAGAAGAAACAAACAAGACCAATGCCCCAACCTCAGTAGACTCTGATAAAGACTGGCAACAAGTAAAAATCCGCAAACCAACCCGCCCCTCTGTGCAGAATACACAGAGCACCAACAAGCTACTGCTTATCGGTGGTGGCAAGTTTCCCTCCCCCAAGCACATCCGTGACTTGGTTAACTGCAATGGAGAAATGAAGGCCATTGAGGTGAGGCTGACCTCGAAGAACAACATCAGCATCACTTGCAGCAGCACCTCCGCGAAGGCCAGCCTCCTTAAAACTAAGGACAGCTGGATGGCACGCCTCCGACCTTTGGGCTGGAAGGACTGCATCGAGCCTGAGAACTGGCAACGACTCGTAATGCACGGTATGAGTCTTGAAGAGATCGACAACTTTGCTGAAGAGTTTTACGACAGCAATGGCATTGAGGCCCTCCCGAGAGTGCGCCTGCTACGCAAGCCTCGCCCAGGACAGACGGTGGGATCCGTCGTATTTACTGTCCTGAACCAGGCAAGTGCGTCTGTTTGTCTCAACAAGCAGATGTTCTTTGCCGCGCAACAAGTCAAGATTGTCAAGTATTTTTATGATTAGAAAACTCACGATCTTTCAGCATAACCAGGGAAAACGCAAAGGCATTTTGGACCATCTCTTTGAATTAGCAATAACGCAGAGAGTGGAGATATTGTGCATTCAAGAACCCTGGGTATGGAAAAAAGAAGGCAAATGGATTTTCCAGGACCACCAAAACTTTCACACCGTCAAACCAACCTTATCTCCGCTAACAAGACCAAGGGTCGTGACCTATATCCAAAAGGACATTGACTTCACAATAGAAAAGCCTCTCGACATCGCAAGCAGCGATATTCAAAGCATAAGACTTCATATAGACGCGCAACCATTATTGGTCAACCTCTACAACCATCCAACCCAACCCCTTTTACAGCACCCGCTTGTCCAGCAATGGCAGGTAGGGAGTGGCATCATAGTCGGGGACTTCAACACCCATCATCCATGGTGGTCTGTGAACTGTGAGCAATCACAACATGCAGATGAAGTCGTTGGCTGGTTACAGAGGAACAATGCTGACTTGGTGGTGGATCCCGAGAATGCTCTAGTCAACAGAGGCACTTTCTTCACCACCAGGTCGCAGAAAACATCAATCATCGATCTCGCCTTCCTCACTGGGCAGATGAAGCAAACGAAAACTAGTTGGACGTGTGAAGGTCTCCATGGTTCGGATCACCAGTGCATTAAATTGCAGTTCCACGACGCCAGAAATAACAAAAAAGAGGAGGAAAAGGTGGTATACAATTTGAAAAAAACTGACTGGAAACAGTTCAGAGACAGCCTCAAAAAAAAGGAGGCAGTAGTATTAGAAAATCTCAAAAAAAGAGATACTCGACCGGACCTGGCGGCAATTCTGACCGCCGCCATCCAAGATACCTGCGCAGAGGTGATGCCGAAGGCTCGCATCTGCCCCCGGAGTAAGCCTTGGTGGAACGACGAAATCAAACTATTGAGGAAGTCCTTCCTGAGGGCTGAACGACATTGGAAGGAGGAAAAGATCCGTCACACGGAGTACAAGGAAAAAAGAAACAAGTATTTCCACGCCATTATCAAAACCAAAACTAACTATTTCAACTCGTTCTTAGAACAAGCAACAGGCGACGAAGTCTTCACTGCTATGAGATACACGAAACCCAAAACCGACTCGTATATACAACCACTCGAGGAAAATGGTGTCAAGGCTGAGTCTTTCGAAGACAAAGCTAAGATGCTACTGAATCTTGTGGGCGGCGAAAAAGGTGAGTCCCTTGAGGACGAAGACACTCTACCCATCCCACATCACGAGAACTCGAAATGGCCGTGGCCTAACATCTCTACCATTGAGATTGAAAGAGCTATCATGACCTCAAACCCTAAGAAGTCTGCTGGACCAGATGGGATTAATTTCCAAATGATTCAAAATGCTTATAGGGCCATCCCTGAGGTCTTCCACTATGTCTACACGGAGCTATTCACTAAAGGACAGTGTCCTAAGTTGTGGCGCCAGGGCATTGGAGTGATATTGAAAAAACCCAACAAACCAGACTATTCCCGAATCAAGGCATACCGGATTATCACACTGCTGAACTGCTTAGGTAAAGTATTGGAACGAATTTTTGCACAGAGACTTGGTTTCTTGGCTGCAACGAAGGACGACCTACTTCACCCAACACAGTTTGGCGGACGGAAACAACGATCGACAATCGATGCAGCAATGGTTCTCATGGACCAAGTCAAGTCATGGAAAGAACAGGGCCTGAAATCGAGTATTGCACTACTTGATATTAAAGGCGCTTTCGACCATGTTAATAGGGACACCCTACTGTGGCACTGCAGAGATCTAGGTCTTCCGAATAACTGCACCCAATGGATTGCAGCATTCCTTCAAAAGAGGAAGGTCCAGATATGCTTTGATGGCAAACGAACAAAATTCTATACCATTGACCATGTAAGGGTCTAAGGCCCATCAGTATTGGCCAAGTCATGCCTTGGCCCTACTCGACTTTGACATAAATAGGGACCGATTCCCTCGTAGTTTAGTCTTAGTTTCTCTTTCTCCCTCATCGGTCTCAATTCAATTCATCTTTACGACCATTTTTCCTCGCAAATTCTCGTATATCGTCTCATTTTGAGACCGATAACTCTTAAGTTTTTGTTGTCCAAGCCGTCTGCTTGCCCTCTTTTCTGTCCAAGCCGTCTGCTTGCCCTCTCTGTTGTCCAAGCCGTCCGCTTGCCCTCTCTGTTGTCCAAGCCGTCCGCTTGCCTCTCTTCCTGTCCAAGCCGCCCGCTTGCCACTTTTCCTGTCCAAGCCGTCCGCTTGCCCCTTTTCCTGTACAAGCCGACCGCTTGATTTCTCCCTTTTGTCCAAGCCGTTTGCTTGCCTTTATTTCGTCCTGTCCAAGCCGGTTGTTTGCCCTATTGCACCTGCCTTATCCGTCCGCTCGCTCGCTTCTCGCACACGTCCAAGTCACCATGTCTGGCTTGCTGTTTCTGTTCTGGGGTCTCCTTGCTACCCTAACTCGCTGCGTCTACCACACCTGGCATAACCTTGCCCTAGCGCGTGTTTTCACCCTGAACCCCAACCAGGAACCGGCTGAGGGCTACATCTTGTCCGCCCTTGACCTACCTACGAAGCGCGCCTGGCGCAAACCCGGCTGGTGTTACCTCGCACTATTCAAGCGCAAGGAGCGCGCCCGTCTGGCCTCCCTCCTTGGCTTTTGCCCTTCCACACGCGACGTCCTCGCCCATAAGGAACACTTTCACGATAACTTGGGCCACCTCTCCTTCACCGGTGACTTTGTTGGCCACGTCGCCTGTGGTAACCGCGTAATCCGCGAAGCGCGTGCTCGTGCTCACGTGTCCTCACGTCTCCTCTCCTCCTGTTTCATCGGCATCCCACGCTCTCCCCCGCGTGATAAGGATGGTAACCCCGTGCACTCCTCCCGCGCTCCCCTAGTCGCTACAAGGGCCGCTGCATATGAAGCTGAGGAACTAATCTCGTACGAGACCACTCACACCCGTGCCATCAGTCGCGCTGCCTCTGTTCGAAGCCTATCCCACTTTGCCCCTGGTGTAGATACCCATTCTCGTCGTCGCCCTTCTGTCAGCCAACACCCTTCCCCTGACTCTGACTTGGCCCGTCTGGCCGAAAGCATGGGAATGTCTGTCCGCCACGCGTCGCGTCCTCCATCCCGTGGCCGTCAGCCGACGCGTTCTCCTGGCCCTGCCCATTCACGCGCTCCTCAGCCTGCCGACAATGCACTGCTCAATGAACTTAGGGAATTGAAGGACACTGTCTCGCTACTGTCCCAATTGGTCATAGGCAACCATACTGAACCCACTGCTCCCGCCATGCCTCCTGTCCCAACTACTGCCGTCACTACCCGAAGACGTTCGAGATCCCGTAGCCGCGTCCGCCCATCTCAGCCTCACCTTATCGAATTTGGAGGCACTCACGCAGAGTATGAAAACTGGCGAACCCTAGCAATCTTCAAGATGCGAATCGATGGCCGAGCTATAGGCGACGAGCTAGCACGCACTGCCTACCTGTTTAGCCGACTAGGCTCCGACACGCGTGCCAAACTCAACGAATTCTTTGTCTCCATTAGCGACCAGCCAGGCTCATACGACAAGCTGCTAGACAAACTCGACCTCATGTTCCGCAGCCGTGCCCGTAAGTCGCAAGCCCGCACTGCTTTCTTTGGTGCTCGCCAGGAGTCCCACGAATCATTCCTCGACTTCTTCAACCGTTTCGAAGGGTTAGCTCTGGCCGCAGGTATGCAAGACGACGACATGCTCATCGACCTTCTACGTCGCGCCACACGAGAAGAGCTAGTGGTCAAAACCACCATCCTCTGGAGCCTGCCTACTTACAGGGAAGTTACTGAGAGCCTGCTCGACCATTTCAGCCGCCACCATGATTATTACGGTCCTTACACGAAGAAGACCTCGCGTCCTACCCAATACCGAGACAGCGACAACTGGAGAGCGCGTGCCGAGCCCCCCTCACGAAGCAATGCTCCTCGTCAAACGCAGCAACCCCGTAATGACAAGCCACGTCTCAACCCTACTGAACGCAGTCGCATGCTACGAGAAGGAATTTGTTTCATCTGCTCACAGCCCGGACATATCGCTAATCAATGTCCCTCGCGTCGAACTCTACAAGGACCTAAGACCAACAAGGTGCTAATCAACGCTATCAACGGCGCCGTTAAGTCGGCCGTACGCGACGAGATCCGACCCGCAGTACGCGAAGAACTCGCGAAGACGGATCACCTGATGATGGATCGCCTGCTGCCCTCGTCCGAAAGCACCGCCGTGGTGGCCTCTACCAACACGCACCGCCCGGCCACTGATGAGGATGATTTGATGGATTTTTAGGTGACCAGGACAAGTCGCGCCCTGGTAAGGAGGATACGATGGAAGGCGAACAGATAGTTAGATTAGAGATGGGAGCTAAGGGAACGTATCTAGATTTATCTATGAATACTTTTTCTACGAAGGCTCTCGTCGACAGTGGCTGTCTCTGCCTCGCCGTCGTGCCCCCGCGCCTACTCGCCTACGCAACGAAGACATTACCCATCGAACCCCGTAAGGTTTCTCTAGCCGCATCTCAAACCAGTCCCCCCGTCATTACACAAATCGCCCAATTCACACTGCACCTACCGGAACATCACGAGGACATATGGGCCTACGTCGTCCCCGGCCAGACCGAAGACCTGATACTTGGTCAACGCTGGCTCATCAACCACGACGTGCACTTGCACCCTCGTTCCGGGCAGATTGAAGTACCTACAGCCGAAGAACTTACTCCTGACGAATTTCATGCCCTTTGCGACAACGACGACGACCTCGCCATCTTCCGTATTACGCTGGAGGACGTCAACAGAGCATTAGCGCAAAAGGAACAGGAGAGACCGCCGCTACCTGAGTGGTTAAGACCCGTAGCCTCTGCCTTCGAGGCAAAAGCGTCCAAGGACCTCCCGCCGCACCGGCCTGGAGTGGACTTGAAGATCGAGCTGATGGAGGGAAAGACGTTACCTATACAATCGCTGTACCCGTTGTCTCGCGCAGAGCTGTTGGTGATGCAGAAGACGCTGACGGAACTACTGGCTACTAAATGGATAAAGGACACAAAGTCTGAAGTGGGCTCTCCAGTGCTATTTGTAAAGAAACCTGGAGGTGGAATTCGTTTCTGCGTAGACTACCGCGCAGTCAACGCTATTTCCAAAAAGGACTCATACCCCTTACCCCTTATCCATGACACCCTGCGGCAAATTTCGGAAGCCAAGTGGGTGTCCAAAGTAGATGTCATTGCTGCTTTCATCGTATTCGTATAGCCCCTGGCTATGAGGAGTTAACCGCTTTTCGGACTCCCCTAGGGGCCTTCGAATGGAACGTCATCCCTTTCGGTCTGACCAATGCCCCTGCTGCTTTCCAACGCTACATCAACTCGGTCCTTCGGAAATGGCTGGGTATTAGCTGCAGCGCTTATATCGATGACGTGGATATCTACTCCAGCGGTACTGAGGAGGAGCATAGACAACTAGTGCTCGAGATCGTCCATGCACTCGATCAAGCCGGCCTCCAACTCGACTTGCGCAAGTGTCACTTTCTGGCTAAGGAGATTAAGTTCCTCGGATTCATAGTCGGCCCAGGTATTGGTATCAAGGCTGACCCCGAGAAAACCCTAGCGATTCGTGAATGGAAACCACCACGACATTGAAAGGTTTACGCGGGTTTATTGGCTTCGTGAATTTCTACAGAGATTTTGTGCCTCGACTGTCAGAATTAATGGCGCCTCTGGTAGGGTTAACCAAGAAGGACACCCTTTCGTATGGTCTGATGCCTGCGCTCACTCTTTTGCCGAAGTTAAGAAAGCCTTCCTTACTCCCCCTGTTCTGACTCCTTTTGACCCCCTGAAAGAAACTGTACTGACCGCCGACTCGTCTGGTTACGCCTTAGGAGCAGAATTATCCCAGCGAGGCGATGATGGCCTTATGCACCCCATCGCCTTCCTCTCGCGCAAACTTACTCCCCCGGAAGCCAATTACCCGATTCACGACAAGGAGATGTTGGCTATTTACTGGTCCATTCGAGAATGGCGCCATTTCCTCCTAGGGGTTGACTTTGTGGTATACACTGACCACCGTAATCTGGAGTACTTTCGCACTAAGAGGACGCTTGCCGAGAGACAGCGTCGCTGGGGATATGAGCTCTCTGACTTCAGCTTCTGCCTGCGCCATCGCCCAGGCACCGAGCAAGTTGTACCAGACGCCCTTTCAAGAAGGGACCAGGACATGCCAGCCGACGAAAAAGACGATAGGCTGGCTAGTCGTGTGCATCAACTCCTCGAGAAGAGTGAGGCGAGCAATGACCTGGTAGTAATTGGCGCAGTTTGGGCTCAGGAGCCAGACAAGGATGCGCCGACTGACGATAACGCAACTAGAGAAGTAGTATCATCCCTTTCGCTGATCCCGAGATGACTGACCTATGGAACCAAGCCCTTGCCAATAATAACGCTGGTGGCTGGCTCGTAAATTAGTACGAGACGAAGCCCGCTCGTTCCCCGCCGACTGGGGTCTGCAATGGCAGATGAGCGAATGTAAGGTTGACCAAGACGGACTGCTGCGCTGGCGTGATAGACTTTGGGTCCCATATTACGAACCCCTGAGAACCAAGATCATCCAGCAAATTCACGACTCTACTCTGGCCGGACACCCAGGAAGAGCAATCACTCGTGATCTCGTATCGCGCGAGTATGCCTGGCCTGGCCTGACTAACGACGTCCGACGATTCGTGTCCAACTGCTCTTCTTGCGGCAAGAGCAAGATCTGGCGAGAGCAGAAGCGCGGTCTATTGAAACCTCTGCCTGTACCGTCTAGACCCTGGGCTGAACTAGCAATGGACTTTATTGGCCCACTACCTACCTCTTCGGGCTATACTTCCATTCTGGGTGTCACCGACCGCCTGTCTAAGTCCCAAATCCTGATCCCTATGTCGTCTACAACTGCACAAGCCACCGCTGAAGCCTTGCTAATCCATGTTTTCTCGCACCACGGTTTTCCTCAAGCAATTGTCTCCGACAGAGGGCCTCAATTTGCTCAATTATTCTGGGGAGAAGTATGTCGCCGGTTCGGCATTCAGCGTCGCCTGTCCACAGCGTTCCATCCACAGACGGATGGCAGCCAAGAACGCAGTAATCAGGAGATTGAGACATACCTGCGCAATTTCTGTTCCTTTGCCCAGGACGACTGGGCCTCCTTGCTGCCTCAAGCGCAACTCGCCCTAAACAACAGGATCTCTTCCGCTACAGGCCTCTCTCCTTTCTTCATGACCCACGGTTTTAACGTCGACATTATCGAACCATCTGTACAAGGGCCCCCAGCCTCGAATAAGTCTCCAGTACGCGGGGCCCAGGATTGGTTAGCAAAGCTAAGTGATGCCACCCAGTTCGCTATTGTCGCCATGGCAGCCGCCCAAGAACACCAGGAGAACAGTGCTAACCGTCTTCGCCAGCCCTCTGAAAGTTTCAAAGTAGGAGACCTAGTTTACCTAAACACGAAGCACCTGACTACGGAAAGGCCTTCAAAGAAGCTAGACTGGCTAGCTAGACGGTACACTGTCCTGGAAGTTGTAGGCAGCCATAACGTTCGCCTGAACGTACCCTCGGATATTCACCCAGTCTTCCATGTGAGCCTCATCCGACGCGCCCAAACAACCCCTTGCCATCTCAGGAGATTCAGGACGATGAGCCTGTCGCAATCACGGCTAGGGAAGCGCTTGAGGACCCCTCATTGGAGGCTGGTGAGTACAGGGTGGAGGCAATATTGAAACAGCGCACTTCCCGAGGTCACAAGCAAGCCCTCGTCAAATGGCTAGGCTACCAAGATGCGACGTGGGAACCTCTGGAACATGTGGAAGACACTGTTGCCTGGCGCATCTTCACGGAGAAAACCAAGAAGAACTGGGATGTACTGTCCAGTCTCTGTACACTGCCTGGTTATTGTCGTAGAGCAGATCCGACAAGGGCTACGGCGTGACCCTCGACACACGCAATCCTCCCCGATTGGAGGCTGTGCTGCATACCACTGCGCCACGACGACCGCTTGCGCCCCCTAGCGCCTACCGCTTCCGGTATCTTTACCCTGTTTGGAAAGTGTTATTTTTGTGTTATTGGATTGTTACCATGGCTCATCTTGTTTTCTGTTATTTGTCATATTGTATTGGTTGTTTGAAGGAGTTTTTATGGGTTTTTGTTGTAAAAATTAGTAAATTTTTTTCTGCCGGTGGGGGGGGAGACTATTGTAAGGGTCTAAGGCCCATCAGTATTGGCCAAGTCATGCCTTGGCCCTACTCGACTTTGACATAAATAGGGACCGATTCCCTCGTAGTTTAGTCTTAGTTTCTCTTTCTCCCTCATCGGTCTCAATTCAATTCATCTTTACGACCATTTTTCCTCGCAAATTCTCGTATATCGTCTCAGACCAGGATACCAAAGGCAGCGATCTCTCCCCATGCTGTTCTTGATTTATTCGAGACTCATACACATCAAATCCCCAAATCCATCCAGTTCAAGGCATTCAGCTCTCATAATTGATGATATTCTGGTTGGTAGCTTCAAAAAGCTTTGCGAGAAATTGCAGAGCTTAGAGGTTATGTTAAGATCTCACCAGGCAAGCAGACGATAGTCCGTCGAATTTGAGATTCCAAGAACTGAGCTTATGCATTAACAAGGAGTAAAGCAGCAAGCAATGAACAAATAGACGTCTATGGACGACAATCCAACCGTCAAGAAGATCAAATGGCTAGGAATTGGCTAGACTGTCAGCTGAATTACAGCGCGCATGTCC
>RMBW01000203.1:0-28982 GCA_004009845.1 Davidsoniella eucalypti | reverse complement strand
GAGACAGCTGGCGTACACGATGAACGCCCTGTCGACGGAGATCAAGGAACAATGTTCGCACACAAGTACCTCGAATGCCTCCCATGAACACCGGTTCCAGGCCTTCCTCTCTTACTTGACTCGCGATACGACGACCCCCCGAGCGAGACTTGCCAACCGCGAATTGCTGAAGCTCAAGCAAGGCCCTACCGAGACATTCGAATCCTTTACCAACCGTCTCTGCTCCCTGCGCGACAAAGCCCATTTCTACGACCATAACACCCTCCTCTCCGTCCTCCAAGAAGGCCTCCACCTGGACATGCAAGTGCACTTAGCCAACATGTTCCATATCAGACCACTAGACGAAATGATCTCACAGATGCGCCCAGTCGCCGCGCATCAAGGAAAGCGCCCTCGCCAAAGCCAAGGCTATTAACTCCAACACTGGCGATCGAACCCCTCGCCAACACCATCTCGTGCGCCGCGACCAGATCGCAACCCTCCTCAGCTGACAGACCCTGCTATCACTGCCGCCAGACAGGCCACTACGCCTCCATGTGCCCCTCACGCCTGCCAATTCTGTAGCAGCCAAGCACATCCCTCTGGCACATGTCCTACGGCCGTATCTTGCTCTGCCTGCCAACGCAAGGGTCATACCGCTGCTAACTGCCGTTCCAAGTCGCGCACCTCTCGCCCTTCGGTCAAGGCCAACGCCGTCAGCACAGCACCTTCTTTCTCCCTGGACGACGTCCGCGCCCTCATCAGCGAGCAGATGGCCACCACGCAGCCACGCGCCCAGGGAACCCCTACTAACAACACAGCGGATACAGGTGACCTCATGGATTTTTAGATAGTCGGGATAAATCGCGCCCCGACCAGGGGGATTAATCGGTGATAGAATAGTTGAAACTGAGATGGGGGCTTTAGGAAATTATTTAGACATTCGTTTAGGTAGTTACGCCACAAAAGCCCTCGTCGACAGCGGATGCCTTACCGTCGCCGTCATTCCCCCGCGTCTCCTCCACCTCGCCACCGCCACGCACCCTATCTCTGAGCGGGTCATTGTCCAAGTCACTACGTCTGGACAACCCCCGCTCATCGACACCATCGCCGAACTCCCCCTGACCATCAACGGCCACACGGAAACCATTTGGGCCTACGTGGTTCCCGGCCAGTCCGAAGACATAAGTTCTAGGACAAAGATGGTTAGTGAATAATGACGTTCGGCTCAGGCCCAGGACACAGGAGATTACGATCTTACCAGCAGAAGAGTTAACTGCTGAGGAATTCTACAAGCTCTGTGGAAGTGCGGATAACCCGCATATTTATAGAGCTTCGCTAGAGAACATTAAGATCGCTCTTGCTCACAAGGAGAAATCCCGTCCTCACCTGCCGGATTGGTTAGAACCTGTTGCCTCGGCTTTCGATCCCAAATTAGCCACAACGCTGCCCCCGCATCGACCAGGGATCGACCTAGAGATAAACTGAAACCAGGTGCAACCGTTCCGACACAATCCCTCTACCCAGTAACTCGCGCAGAACTCCTAGTATTACAAAAGACCCTGGAAGGTCTCAAGCAGTCTCAGTTCATAGGACCAGCCAACTCCGAATATGGCTCGTCCGTACTGTTTGTCAATAAACCAGGAGGTGGTGTACGCTTTTGCATCGACTATCGTGGTGTTAATGATGCGTCTATCAAGGATAAGTACCCCCTACCACTTATGGGAGAAACCCTCCAACGCATCGCGAGCTCCGAATGGGTTTCAAAGGTCGACGTGATCTCCGCCTTCCACAGGATTCGCATAGCCCCAGGCTCTGAACACATAACAGCTTTTAGAACACCCCTGGGTGCCTTCCAGTGGAACGTCGTCCCTTTCGGCTTAACCAACGCCCCTGCGGCCTTCCAGAGACGCATCAACGGAGTCCTCGACAAATGGCACGGTATCAGCTGCGACGCCTACATTGACGATGTGTGCATCTATTCTAAGGGCTCGCTCCAAGACCATCGCAACCTCGTCCTGGAAATAGTCTCTGCCCTCGACAAGGCCGACCTCCAACTCGACATCAAGAAGTGCGAGTTCGCAGCCAAGGAGATCAAGTTCCTAGGCTTCCTAGTCGGCCCTGGCATCGGCATAAGGGCAGACCCCGAAAAGACTGAAGCCATTCGTAATTGGGAGCGCCCCTACACTCTAACCGAACTCCGCCGCTTTATTGGCTTCATAAACTTCTATAGGGACTTCGTCCCGCGCATATCCGACACCCTTGCGCCATTAACCAACCTAACTAAAAAGGACACCCCCTTTGTTTGGTCCCCTGCCTGCGACCAGGCCTTCCACAGCATCAAGGATGCCTTCATCTCTCCTCCTCTACTAGCCCCCTACGACCCTGACAGGGAAACAATCCTCTCCGCCGACTCCTCAGGCTATGCTCTAGGCGCTGAACTCACCCAGCGCGGCCCTGACGGACAGCACCACCCCATTGCCTTCCTATCTAGGAAACTCACGCCAGCAGAATCCAACTATCCCATCCATGACAAGGAAATGCTGGCTATCTACTGGTCCATTCGTCAGTGGAGACACTTCCTGCTAGGTATACACTTCACGGTCTTCACCGACCATCGCAACCTGGAATTCTTCAGGACCAAGAGGTCCTTAGCAGAAAGGCAGCGCCGCTGGGGATACGAACTGTCGGACTTTTCCTTTGAGCTTAAACACCGTCCTGGAACAGACCAAGTGATCCCCGACGCACTATCGCGCAGGGACCAGGACATGCCCAAGGATGCCAATGACGACAGGCTCATGAGTAGAGTACACCAACTCCTCGCCCCCGCAACAGCAGGAAACAACCTAGTAGTTGTCAACGCCCTTTGGTCCAACATCCCGGACGCCGACATTCCCTCAGACGAAATAGCCACACAGTCCACTCTCCCCTCACCCTTCGGGGACGCCGACCTCACCTCACTATGGACACAAGCCCTGCAGACCAATAATAGATGGTGGCTTGCACGATCCCTTGTCCTCGATGGCGCCAGATCATTCCCCTCAGCGTGGGGCCTCCAATGGCAAATCAGCGAATGTTCCATCGACGACCGAGGCCTCCTACGCTGGCGTAACAGACTATGGATCCCTCGCTTTGAACCCCTCCGCACCAAGCTAATCCAGACTATCCACGACTCACACTTGTCTGGACACCCTGGCCGCGAAATCACACGGGACCTAGTTTCACGGGAGTACTCCTGGCCAGGACTCACCAACGATGTACGCCAATTCGTAGCCAACTGCACTACATGCGGTAAAAGCAAGTATTGGCGGGAACAGAAGCGCGGACTCTTGAAACCTCTTCCTGTTCCAGACCGCCACTGGACCGAGCTAGCCATGGACTTCATTGGCCCCTTACCACCTTCCAAGCACTGCACATTCATCCTCGGCGTCACCGACAGACTCTCCAAGTCGCAGATCCTTATCCCCATGTCAGACACCTCCGCGAAAGCAACAGCTGACGCCCTATTCACCCACGTATTCGCACACCACGGTTTTCCCTCAGCCATCGTGTCAGACCGCGGCCCCCAGTTCACATCACTATTCTGGGGAGAAGCATGCCGCCGTCTCAACATCAAACGTCGCCTCTCTACGGCCTTTCACCCTCAAACCGACGGCGCCCAGGAGCGAAGCAACCAGGAGATTGAAACCTTCCTCAGGATCTTCTGTTCCTTCGCCCAGGACAACTGGGCGGATCTCCTTCCACAAGCACAGATCGCCCTAAACAACCGCACCGTCTCCAGCACTGCCATCTCCCCCTTCTTCGCGACACACGGTTACAACATGGACATCATCGAGCCATCTCCCACTAGCGAACCATCCTCACGCAGTCCCCGGTACACGACGCCCAGGCCTTCCTAGACAAAATCCGCGACGCCACCAGTTTCGCACAGGTTGCCATGGCGTCAGCACAGGATTATCAGGAGACAGCAGCTAACCGCCGCCGCCAGCCAGCCTCCCAGTTTCAGATAGGAGACGTAGTGCTCCTGAAATGCGAAAACATCGCTTCGGAAAGACCCTCTAAGAAGCTAGATTGGCTAGCTCGCCGCTACACGGTTACAGGCCTAATAGGCACCCACGCAGTCCGACTTAACATTCCAGGCCTAGTCCACCCAGTCTTCCACATCAGCAAGGTACGACACGCAGGGACTAACCCCCTGCCCTCACAGGTCATCCAAGACGACGAACCTGAGGCTGTCTCAAGGGAGGAAGCATACGGAGACGACGCTATAGCCGAAGGAGAATTCCGCGTGGAAGAAATTGTCCGCCAACGGAAATACCGTGGGCATGAACAAGCATTGGTTAAATGGTCTGGTTACCAGGACCCTACTTGGGAACCAGTGAAACATATCGAAGACACCCTCGCATGGCGCATATTCTTAGACCGCGCGCTAATTGGAGCAGCATCAGCTGACTTCCTACCCAAGACAAGGGGGCCCGTTTCATGCACCCCTACGGGGGGGGCCTCATTTTTTACCCACCCACCATCCCCATTATTAGCGCAAAATGTATTTTAGTATTAGTTTTAGATTATAGTTAGCATCCGAGAGGGGGGGGGGCTAATGTCAGGGGCTAAGGCCCAGTTGGTATTTGGCTAAGTAAGATACTTAGCCAGATAAACGGTTATAAATAGGGGCCTATTCCCGCCGTATTCCAACAGATATTAGTCTTTCTCCTTCATCGGTATCAATCGAAGTCTTTACTCTAGATTGCTTGCCATTGCCTCTTCCTAGTTCGTGTCAGCGTAGGCAGAAACTAAAGTCCGAAAGCTCATATCCCCAGCGGCGTTGTCTCTCGGCCAGCGTTCTCTTGGTCTGAAAGTACTCCAAGTTACGGTGGTCGGTCCACACCACGAAGTCAACCCCTAGGAGGAAATGGCGCCATTCTCGAATGGACCAGTAAATGGCCAACATCTCCTTGTCGTGAATGGGGTAGTTAGCTTCGGGGGGTGTGAGCTTGCGAGAAAGGAAGGCAATGGGGTGCATGAGGCCATCATCTCCTCGTTGAGACAATTCTGCTCCCAGGGCGTAGCCGGATGAGTCCGCGGTCAATACCGTTTCTCTCAGCGGGTCAAAGGGGGTCAAAACAGGGGGAGTGAGGAAGGCTCTCTTAACCTCGGCGAAAGCGTGCGCACATGCGTCGGACCAGACAAAGGGGGTATCTTTCTTGGTTAACCCTACCATCGGCGCTATTATTTCAGACAGTCGAGGCACAAAGTCTCGATAGAAGTTGACAAAGCCGATGAAACCACGTAGACCTTTCAAAGTTGTGGGAGAATTCCAGTTGCGAATCGCAAGGGTTTTCTCAGGGTCTGCCTTGATGCCAATACCTGGGCCAACGATGAAGCCGAGGAACTTGATTTCCTTAGCTAGGAACTGGCACTTGCGGAGGTCGAGTTGCAGGCCGGCGAGATCGAGTGCGTGGACGATTTCGAGCACTAATTGCCTGTGCTCTTCCTCAGTACCACTGGAGTAGATGTCCACATCGTCGATGTAGGCGCTGCAGCTGATGCCTAGCCATTTCCGAAGGACCGAATTGATGTAACGTTGGAAAGCAGCAGGGGCATTAGTCAAACCGAAGGGGATCACGTTCCATTCGAAGGCTCCTAGGGGAGTCCGAAAGGCGGTTAACTCCTCAGAACCAGGGGCAATCCGAATACGATGAAATGCGGCAATAACGTCGACCTTGGAGACCCATTTAGCAGCCGAGATTTGCCGAAGGGTGTCGTGGATAAGGGGAAGCGGGTAGGAATCCTTCTTGGAGATAGCGTTGACTGCGCGGTAGTCCACACAGAAGCGAATTCCACCTCCAGGTTTCTTTACAAATAGGACGGGAGAGCCCACTTCAGATTTCGTATCTTTTATCCATCTTGTCCCCAGTAGTTCAGTCAAGGTCTTTTGCATCACCAACAGTTCAGCACGCGACAGCGGGTAGAGCGATTGCACAGGTAACGTTTTTCCTTCTAACAGTTCAATCTTCAGGTCTACTCCAGGCCGATGTGGCGGGAGGTCCTTGGAGGCTTTGGCTTCAAACGCGGACGCTACAGGCTTCAGCCACTCTGGTAGAGGCGGTCTCTCCTGCTCCTTTTGCTCCAGCGCCCTGTTGACGTCTTCTAACGTGATGCGGAATACAGCGGCGTCGTCGTTGTCACAGAGTTTATGGAACTCTTCAGGCGTTAGTTCTTCGGCCGTAGTGACTTCGATTTGTCCAGAGCGCGGGTGCAGATGTACGTCGTGATTAATCAGCCAGCGTTGACCGAGTATTAAGTCTTCGGTTTGGCCGGGGACGACGTAGGCCCAAATGTCCTCGTGGTGGTCAGGTAGGCGTAGCGTAAACTGGGCTATCTGAGTGATGACAGGTGGGTCGGACTGGGAGGAGGCGAGGGAAACCTTGCGTGGCTCGATGGGCTGGGTCTGGGTGGCGTAAGGTAGGAGGCGCGGAGGGACGACGGCGAGGCAAAGACAGCCACTATCGACGAGAGCTTTCGTTGGAAGTTCATTTATAGACAAATCTAAATATAAACCCTTGGCTCCCATCTGTGTTCTAACTATTTCCTCACCCACCATCGTATTCTCCTTGTCAGGGCGCGACTTGTCCTGACTACCTAAAAATCCAACTCTATGAGGTCGTACTCCGACCCGTTATCAGCCGCTTTTGAGTCAACCTTGGCTACCGTGGTGGTGGTGTTAACCGGGGGAGGCAGCACGCGATCCATGGTAAGTTCGTCGTACTTGGCGATTTCCTCACGCATCACCGTGCGTATGGCGTTGATGGACAGCTGGTTGTTCGAGGGGCCTGGCTGGGAAGAGCGCTGGGGGCAACGGCGTGCGATGTGATCCTTGAGCCCACAGATAAAGCATGCGTTTTCACGCATCAACCGGTGTCGTTCCGACTCGGACAGTTTTGGTCTGTCTGAGCGGGTAGCAAGCTGAGGACGGTTCTCCCGACGGGTCTGTTGGTCAGGCCGCTCTCTCCAGTTACTCGACTTGGTGTGCTCGGGCTTAGGGGTGGACTCAATGACGCGGCGCTTACCAGATGGGCGATCGAAGTGTTTCAGGAGGTCGTCGATGATCGCGTGGTACGAGTTAGACTTCCAAGCCCACCCGGTGCGTTCGACCAAATCGTCACGCATGGCAGAACGTAGGATGTCGATCAGCGTGGTGTCGTCGTGAATGCTGGCTTCCATGGCTAGGGTTTCGAATCGGAGGTGGAAGGCCTTGAAGGTTTCACGATCTCCCTGAGCGGACTTGTAGAAGGCGATGCGAGCGTTAGTGAGTCGTTCGCGCGACCGGAACATATCGTCGAGTTTCTCCAGCAGCAAGTCGTAGGGTCTGGAACGTTGGCAGATGGAGTCGAAGAAAACGTTTAGCTTGGCCTGTGTGGTTGCACCTAAGCGGCTGTACAGGTATACCGCCCGCGAGATGTCGTTGCCAAAGCGGCACCATCGATCATCATTTTGTTCGTAGCTAGCCTTCTCCAAATCTCGTAGTCCGAGTGTAGGCCACTAAATTCGTTGAGCAGTGGTTGGACTTGGCGAGGTAGGGCTTGGTTGGAGGAGGCAGGTAGTGGCTGGGAAACAGGTGCAGGTGGTAGCGAGGGAGCCGTGGGTTCGCGTTGTTCCTTAGCAAACAGCATTTGACCAAGACGGTTCATCATGGACTTCATTTCTACCATGTCATCTTGTAGAGAGTCCAGACGGTCAGCTTCGCGAGAGGGTTGGCGGCCACGATCTGATTCAGGGTACGTGTCGCGTGGTCTCATACTCTCAGCGAGGCGGGCTAAGTCAGAAGTGTCCGAAGGGTTATCACTGGCGTCGTCATCATCCGCGGGCAGTGGGTTGCGTGAGGTGGTTACTCTGCTTAATGTGCGTGCGTGCGTAGTTTCGGTAGAGATGAGCTGCTCCGTGGTCTCCTTGGCTTTAGAGCGGGTTCGCGTGGGGGTGCGAGGCAGGCCCATGAAAGGTGACTTGAGGAGGGAAGGACGAAGCGAGGTTCGAGCAACGCGTTCCTGACGCGTACGAGCTTGGCCGATGTGGACGTGGCCGACGAAACCGCTGGTGAAAGAGAGGTGGCCTAGGTGGCTGTGGAAGTGCTGACTGTGACTGAGGATATCACGGGAGGCAGGGCAGAATCCTAGGGTGGCGGCGAGGCGCGCGCGTTCCTTGCGTTTAAAGAGGGCAAGGTAACACCAGCCGGGTCTACTCCAGGGTCGATCCTCGGGTAGGCCTACGGCCGACAGCGTGTAACCCTCAGGGGGCTCCTGGCTGGGGTCTAGGAGGTGGACACGAGCCAGGGCTAGTTTCTGCTTAACAATGCAGAAGGCTTCATAGTAACCAACGAGGGCGGCGCAGTTCAGGGAGGCCAGGATGACCAGAACCAGGAAGGTGAAGTCAGACATAGTGACTTAGGGGCGCAAGGGGTAACAAGCGGACTGATAGGGGCAAGCCTTGTTAGGAGGAAGGCTTGGACAAGGGGCAGACTGTTTAGGCGGAGTCTGGACAAGATAGGGGCAAACAGAGACGGTGTTTGGACAAAGGGGAAAACAAGCGGACGGCTTGGACAGAAGAGAGGGCAAGCGGACGGCTTGGACAGAATAGAGGGGCAAGCAGACGGCTTGGACAGAAGTAAATTCAGCGAGCAGATGCTCGGACAAAGGGGCAAGCGGATGCTTGGACAAGATAAAGAAGTTATCGGTCTCAAAATGAGACGATATACGAGGAGTTGCGATGAAAACTGGTCGTAAAAGAATAGTTCGATTGAGACCGATGAAGGAGAAAGAGAAACTAAGACTAATAATCGGCGGGAATAGGTCCCTACTTATAGCCGATTCTAGTACTGACAAGGAATGCCTTGGCTAACCTTACTAGGCCTTAGTCTCTTACACTTCAGATTTCGTATCCTTTATCCATTTTGTCCCCAGTAGTTCAGTCAAGGTCTTTTGCATCACCAACAGTTCAGCGCGCGACAGCGGGTAGAGCGATTGCACAGGTAACGTTTTCCCTTCTAACAGTTCAATCTTCAGGTCTACTCCAGGCCGATGTGGCGGGAGGTCCTTGGAGGCTTTGGCTTCAAACGCGGACGCTACAGGTTGCAGCCACTCGGGTAAGGGCGGCCTTTCCTGTTCCTTCTGTTCCAGCGCCCTGTTGACGTCTTCTAGCGTGATGCGGAATACCGCGGCGTCATCATTGTCACAGAGTTTATGGAACTCTTCAGGCGTTAGTTCTTCGGCCGTGGTGACTTCGATTTGTCCAGAGCGCGGGTGTAGATGCACGTCGTGATTAATCAGCCAGCGTTGACCGAGTATTAAGTCTTCGGTTTGGCCGGGGACGACGTAGGCCCAAATGTCCTCGTGGTGGTCAGGTAGGTGTAGCGTAAACTGTGCTATCTGAGTGATGACAGGTGGGTCGGACTGGGAGGAGGCGAGGGAGACCTTGCGTGGCTCGATGGGCTGGGTCTGAGTGGCGTAGTGGAGTAGGCGCGGAGGGACGACGGCGAGGCAGAGGCAGCCACTGTCGACGAGAGCTTTAGTCGAAAGTTCATTAATAGACAAATCTAAGTATAAACCTTTAGCTCCCATCTGAGTTCTAACTATCTCTTCCCCTATCTTCGTATCCTCCTTGTCAGGGCGCGACTTGTCCTGACTTCCTAAAAATCCAACTCGATTAAGTCGTACTCCGACCCGTTATCCGCCGCCTTTGAGTCAACCTTGGCTACCGTGGTGGTGGTGTTGTCAGGGGGAGGCAGTACACGATCCATGGCCCGTTCATCGTATCTGGCGATTTCCTCACGCATCACTGTGCGTATGGCGTTGACCGACAGCTGGTTGTGCGAGGGTCCTGGCTTGGAGGAGCGTTGTGGGCATCGACGTGCAATGTGGTCCTTGAGCCCACAGATAAAGCATGCGTTTTCACGCATTAAACGGTGTCGCTCCGACTCGGAAAGTTTTGGTCTCTCCGAACGGGCAGCAGGCTGGGGGCGGTTCTCCCGACGAGTCTGTTGGTCGGGCCGCTCTCTCCAGTTGCTCGACTTAGTATGCTCAGGTTTGGGGGCCGATTCGATAGCGCGGCGCTTACCAGTGGGGCGGTCGAAGTGCTTCAAGAGGCTGTCGATGATAGTGTGGTATGAGTTGGACTCCCAAGCCCATCCGGTGCGTTCAATCAGATCGTCACGCATGGCAGAACGCAGGATGTCAATTAGCGTGGTGTCGTCGTGGATGCCGGCTTCCATGGCTAGGGTCTCGAAGCGGAGGTGGAAGGCTTTGAAGGGTTCCCTGTCTCCTTGGGCGGATTGGTAGAAAGCAATGCGCGCGTTGGTGAGCCGTTCACGCGACCGGAACATATCATCAAGCTTCTCCAGCAGCAGGTCGTAGGGTCTGGAACGTTGGCCGATAGAGTCGAAAAAGACGTTCAACTTGGCTTGTGTGGTTGCGCCCAAGCGGCCGTACAGGTAGACTGCCTTCGAGAGTTCACCGCCTAGGGCTGCTCCATCGATCAACATTTTGTTCGTTGCTAGCCTTCTCCAGATCTCGTAGTCAGAGTGCAAGCCGCTGAATTCGCTGAGTAGAGGCTGGACCTGACGGGGTAGGGTTTGGCTGGAAGAGGCGAGTAATGGCTGAGGAGCAGGGGCAGGCGGTAGCGGAGGAGCGGTAGTATCATGACGTTCTTTGGCGAACAACATTTGACCGAGTCGATTCATCATGGACTTCATTTCTACCATATCAGATTGCAGGGAGTCCAGACGGTCGGCTTCACGCGAGGGTTGGCGACCACGGTCAGATTCAGGGTAGGTGTCACGGGGCCTCATGCTTTCAGCCAGACGAGCTAGGTCAGAGGTATCGGAAGGGTTATCACTTGCGTCGTCTTCGTCATCCAAGGGTAGCGGGTTGCGAGAGGTGGTTACTCGGCTCAAGGTGCGCGCGTGGGTTGTCTCAGTGGAGATCAGTTGCTCAGTGGTTTCCTTGGCCTTGGAGCGAGTTCTCGTGGGGGTGCGAGGTAGGCCCATGAACGGTGACCTGAGGAGGGAAGGACGGAGCGAGGTGCGTGCAACGCGTTCCTGACGCGTACGTGCTTGGCCGATGTGGACGTGGCCGACAAAACCGCTGGTGAAGGACAGATGGCCTAAGTGGCTGTGAAAGTGCTGGCTGTGACTGAGGATGTCACGAGAGGCAGGGCAGAAACCTAGGGTGGCTGCGAGACGGGCACGTTCCTTGCGTTTGAACAGTGCCAAGTAGCACCAGCCTGGTCTACTCCAAGGGCGGTCCTCGGGTAGGCCTACAGCCGACAGAGTGTAACCCTCAGGGGGTTCCTGGCTGGGGTCCAAGAGGTGGACACGGGCCAGGGCGAGATACTGTTTGAGGTCTAGGAAGATTTCGTAGTAGCCGGCGAGGGCGGAGCAAATCAGGGAGGCCATAATGACCAGGAACAGGAAGATAAGGTCAGACATGGTGACTTAGGGGCGCGAGGGGTCAACAAGCGGACGGGTAGGGGCAAGCCTTTCAGTGAGGGGGCTTGGACAGATGGCAGACTGTTTTTAAGCAGAGTCTGGACAGGATAGGGGCAAACAGAGACGGTGTTTGGACAAAGAGGAGGGGAAAGCAAGCGGACGGCTTGGACAGAAGGGAGGGCAAGCGGACGGCTTGGACAGAATAGAGGGCAAGCAGACGGCTTGGACAGAATGGAGGGCAAGCAGACGGCTTGGACAGAAGTAAATACAGCGAGCAGATGCTCGGACAAAGGGGCAAGCGGATGCTTGGACAAGATAAAGAAGTTATCGGTCTCAAAATGAGACGATATACGAGGAGTTGCGAAGAAAACTGGTCGTAAAAGAATGATTCGATTGAGACCGATGAAGGAGAAAGAGAAACTAAGACTAATAATCGGCGGGAATAGGTCCCTACTTATAGCCGATTCTAGTACTGACAAGGAATGCCTTGGCTAACCTTACTAGGCCTTAGTCTCTTACACCGTGTATGGCTCTTGCGAAGAAACATCTCGACCACTCGCCCATCGAATAAGCTGGACTTCAAGAAACTTGGCCCGTTCCAGGTCCTTCAAAAGGTCTCGACACATGCATATAAACTCGACTTGCCTGACACTATGAAGGTGCACCCTGTTTTCCATGTTTCCTTACTTGAACCAGCCGCGTCCGATCCGTATCCTGGCCAGATCAATCCCGCTCCGCCCCCAGTTATTGTTGATGGCGAAGAGGAATTCTTTATTGACGAGATTCTCGATGTTCGTTCCCGAGGCCGGGTAAATATCAGATGGGAATACCTTGTTAAATGGACTGGTTACTCTACACCAACCTGGACTCCGTTTGACTCCATCGAGGATACCAAAGCTTTCGATGATTTTTTGACCCAGTATCCTGACAAACCGGGCCCCAGAAGTCGCTGAGGACATCGACCCTTAAGGAGGAGGGTACTGTTATGAAATAACACTCGCAGACCCTCCGCATGAAGCTTAGACTTGATGTACAGTCTCACCTTTCCAATTTTGGTGACAACGATTCATGCATTGAGGCTTCGACTGGATGGTTACGAAATAACAGTCGCAGAACCTCCGCATGAAACTTAGACTTGATGTACAGTCTCACCTTTCCGATGTTGGTGACAACGATTCATGCATTGAGGTTTAGAGTGCATACACAGCCAACACGGCATTGCCTCGAACTTCTGTCCGTAGACCAGACTCTCCTGTTTCTTTCTCTCTCGGGTTAACATATATAGCTTGCTTGTATCTTTTTCCTGTTCTCCTTTTGCCTTCCCCCTCCAAGCTTACAACTCCCTGTGTACCTGACCTACTGGTGCAACCTCCTCTTCTTGTTCCTGTTCCTGTTCTTATCTTTGCTCCTGCTCCTGTTCTTACTTTCTTGTCCCCGCTCTTGTTCCTATCTTCGCTCCGGCTCCTGTCCTGATTTAGTCCCGATTTACTTAATTTATTATTCTGTGTAACTCTATTATCCTGAAAACTCCAAAACCACCTTCGAGTGACTACTCTCCCAGTGATCACTGGTTTCCCTTTGAATTCCTGCCTGCCCGTTCTTTACAACCAGAGCATTCTCGGGATCCACCACCAAGTCCGCATTGTTCCTCTGCAACCAACCAACGACTTCATCTGCATGCTGTGATTGCTCACAGTTCACAGACCACCATGGATGATGAGTGTTGAAGTCCCCGACTATGATGCCACTCCCAACCTGCCATTGCTGGACAATCGGGTGCTGTAAAAGGGGTTGGGTCGGATGGTTGTAGAGGTTGACCAATAATGGTTGCGCGTCTATATGAAGTCTTATGCATTGAATATCGCTGCTTGCGATGTCGAGAGGCTTTTCTATTGTGAAGTCAATGCCCTTTTGGATATAGGTCACGACCCTTGGTCTTGTTAGCAGAGATAAAGCTGGTTTGACGGTGTGAAAGTTTTGGTGGTCCTGGAAAATCCATTTGCCTTCTTTTTTCCATACCCAGGGTTCTTGAATGCACAATATCTCCACTCTCTGCGTTATTGCTAATCCAAAGAGATGGTCCAAAATGCCTTTACGCTTTCCCTGGTTATGCTGAAAGATCGTGAGTTTTCTAATCATAAAAATACTTAACAATCTTGACATTTTGCGCAACAAAGAACATCTGCTTGTTGAGACAAGCAGACGCACTTGCCTGGTTCAGGACAGTAAACACGACGGATCCGACCGTCTGTCCTGGGCGAGGTTTGCGTAGTATGCGCACTCTCGGGAGGGCCTCGATGCCATTGCTGTCGTAGAATTCTTCAGCAAAGTTATCGATCTCTTCGAGACGCATCCCGTGCATCACAAGGCGTTGCCAGTTTTCAGGCTCGATGCAGTCCTTCCAGCCCAAAGGCCGGAGGCGTGCCATCCAGCTGTCCTTAGTTTTGAGGAGGCTGGCCTTCGCGGAGGTGCTGCTGCATGTGATGCTGATGTTATTCTTCGAGGTCAGCCTCACCTCAATGGCCTTCATTTCTCCATTGCAGTTAACCAAGTCACGGATGTGCTTGGGGGAGGGAATCTTGCCACCACCGATAAGCAGAAGCTTGTTGGTGCTCTGTGTAGTCTGAACAGAGCTTGGTAGCTCGATCTCCTCGATGCGGCGTTTGTTTTTGTTGTTTTTGTTGATGGTGGTGTTGATTTCGTCGGCTATTTCGCTGTCGTCCATGTGTGTTGGTACGAGGCTGATTGATTCAGTGGGGGTGACCGTTGGGCTTTCGCCGTCTTTCGAGGCTTCAATCGCCCTTAATGCATCGCGCATGGCGTGCGCCATCATGCAACTGGTATTAATAGATTCGTAGAGATGAGTTAAGTATTTTAAACGTGTTTTGAGATGGATTCGAGCAAAATTGTATTAATTTTCGCTGATTTTTTGGTCTTTTTTGAGTGCTGAGCTCTTGGTATTCTTACATAATTTATATACGTCTTATTACATTTCCCTTGCAATGAAACATTCCTTTAGAACTACGTACATAACTTACTGTAAGTCCTTGATCATTGCTGATTATACTACTACCATTCTTCTTACTCATGACTATGTAGAACTTCTTCTAAACAAACTTGGTCTTTGCTCATGTGTTTTAGCGACGATATTAACTTGCATTATAAGTCGGGAATCATTCAGTGAACAATATATCCTGCAGATACTACAGAAAGTAATTGCTATGTAAGTTCAGTATTAAAATGCCAATTGTGCCAGTTGCTACCACTACACTTGTTGTTTTATCAATCATGTAAGCTCTGAATCCCAACCACCTAATGTCATGCTATTGTAATGGTATAAGTACCTAAAGTTGTTGATAATTTGAACTGCTGCCATGTTAGTCTTGTGGTTCTTCTTACAACTAAAGAACCTAACTGAAATACATATCAAGTTAGTGTCTGTCGCTATTGTGCTATAATTCCCAGTAATATCCATTAAATCTACTTGTTATATTATCTTGTTTGGCTAACTATACTTTTCAAATTTGTTGACTATCTTTCTATATTGTACCTAGATACTTGCTTTATATTGTAGAACTCCCAAGAAATATTTAGTATTCTACGAGTGAATTTCTGCATGCAATCAACTTGATTTTTAATTTAAATCTTTTAGGTTATATTTTAAATCTTTTTTTTTTAAAAAAATTCAGTAATCTTACGGAGCTATAGAGCTATAAACATGTTATTTATAGACCTTATTTCTAAATCTGTCGACACTAATTCAACCCTGTAGCGGTTTTTTTTTTTTTTTTAATTCATTTATCTTATGGAGCTATAGAGCTATGAAGATTGTAGCGTTTCTTAAAACCTACTAATGTCCTCTTCTGGAATGCTTGCAGCCTGTTTAATTTTTGTTTCAGCCTATTTCTACCTTCTAACATTACCTGAAGCCTTAAAAATTACTTACACTCTTACAAACTCAAACTATCCACCTTTGCCTTCACTTACGATATTGTCTATATTTATATCTATCATTATTACAAATGATACCAAGCAGTTGTTGCCCTGTACTCCTGATAAAAAGTAGTCTATTCATATCACATTACTCTTTTCGTTACCTTGATCAAAATCTCCCTTTAGATATTTTATGTTGTTCTATTGCCTTTTTTATTTCTAGAATTGACAAGAAACACTGGCAAGTATGCTTATCTTTACAGTATAGTTTAATTAGTTCCAAAAGACCGCATGATAGCCGCAAAAACAACTTCAATTTTCAACATCTTCATAGCTCTATAGCTATATATTAATGAAATAAATAAAAATTGAAAGACCTTCAATTTTAATAGATAACAGCCCTGCATTCATTGTTTTATGGTTAGTGAATTCTGTACTAACAGAAGAGCTTTGGCGCTTATTCTTTCACAAGCAAAATATATGACTTATGCCATTAATTGAATCATCAATTACCTATTTATTCAAGGCATCTATGTATTGTATAGAGAATTGTCTGTGTGTTATTTTTAAAATCAAGTCTTCAATCATTTTAAAATTCTTTTTTAATTCATTAATCTTATAGCTATGAAGATTCGTCCTTGCACCTATAACTTACCTTTGCTAGTGCGTATGGCCCTGTAAAATTATTTTATTACCATTCAAACCAAATATTATTACTGCTTCTGTTCTTTTAAAAGTGAAAAAAAATCAGAAAAGGCAGGCTTATTTCCTAGAGCTAGTACCAATTTTTTCTGCTGACAAACATATTACTCGTAAGCAAAATCCCGAAAAAAACCCACTTTTCTAGATGTATTTATCCAATCACATGTCCGGTTGAACTAAATACATGTCCATCGTAAGGAAGGGAGCCCTCGCCCTCTTTTGTATGTGTGTTTAGCTGTCAACAGCCGCCGAATAATACCTAGGGCTTATTCCTTCATATACATTAGATTTAGCTAAGCTATGCTGGAAGTCGGTGATAAGAATTTAGGCCCCAACTTTTACTTTGGTTGTTCTTGTAGCGCAGTAGTCTACAACTAGTACAGTCTCTTAGCTCGCGATGGAAGGGAGGGGAGAGGGGGTATTGCATTAGTCAAGTCCGGGCACGAATTAGAACATCACCATCATGAGAATCTGTATAAGCATTGAGCCTTTATCTTTGACGATCTACGACGAGAACGAGGCTTGAAAAGATAGAAGTATAAAAGTATATTCAAAGGTTGAAGAAGATAGAGAGGAAAAGGAAAGAACTAGACAAGAATAAGACGGCCTCCTTATGTAAAGGTAAACGGCTGTGGTATCTACCACAGTCAACAATAATGGGTCCTAGATCCTTTCATTATCACACTGAAGAACTCTTTTGATTTCCTTTCTTCATCACATCATTTCATAACAACATCTCTCTACCATTCTCTTCTTACTTCCGACTTTCTTTCATTTTACAACTTCAACTTCAACTTCATCTACTCTCTTTTCACTCTACTATCAACAACTTATCTTTCAAAATGGTCTTCGTTCACAGCATCATCGCTACTCTGGATGTCGCGGCCTCTCTTGCTAACGCTCACCTTGGCCTCAGCATCGTATAGGAGGCTCTTGAGCGCCGTGATTACCTCTCCAATACTAAGCGTTATTCTCTTACTCACTGCTGAGACGCTCAAGGCTCTTGATGTCACTGCCGTACGCTAAACATGAGATCGAAAGGTGATTTCTGACTTCTGTCCTGACTACCAATCACAACAAGACCTCTGAGAGTTACACTCTTAACACTGACGCTTCCACTCTCTTTGCTGGGTACAACATCCTGACCTCAGGAGTCACTCAGGGTCCTTACTGTAAGTTTTCTCTATACATTTGATCTATCAGCTTTTGTTCTAGTTTACTATTTCCAATGTTGCTGGAGAGTATGTCTGTGAAGACATCTCCAAGACCCAAGAGGGTGTTGATTTGCTTATGGACTATTAGGTCATCGATGTCGACACTTACAAGCCAGTCCCCAATGTCTTGTTGCCAACTTCAAGTCTATCTTCCCTGGTCACTACACTTCTCGTGCCACCCACATTCACATTATGCTCACCCCAATGTCATTCTTCTAGCTAACTCAACTCTTGGCTCTGAGAACTATGCCAGCCATGTTGGCCAGACCTTCTATAACCAGGACCTGGTCTTTGCTGTCGAGGTCTACGAGCCCTATGCTACAATACCTAGACTCTGGCTGTAAGGGTCTAAGGCCCATCAGTATTGGCCAAGTCATGCCTTGGCCCTACTCGACTCTGACATAAATAGGGACCGATTCCCTCGTAGTTTAGTCTTAGTTTCTCTTTCTCCCTCATCGGTCTCAATTCAATCCACTTTTACGACCATTTTTCCTTGCAAATCCTCGTATATCGCCTCATTTTGAGACCGATAACTCTTAAGTTTTTGTTGTCCAAGCCGTCTGCTTGCCCTCTTTTCTGTCCAAGCCGTCTGCTTGCCCCCTCTTCCGTCCAAGCCGTCCGCTTGCCCTCTCTGTTGTCCAAGCCGTCCGCTTGCCTCTCTTCCTGTCCAAGCCGTCCGCTTGCCCCTTTTCCTGTACAAGCCGACCGCTTGATTTCTCCCTTTGTCCAAGCCGTTTGCTTGCCTTTATTCGTCCTGTCCAAGCCGTTGGCTTGCCCTATTGCACCTGCCTTATCCGTCCGCTCGCCCGCTTCTCGCACACGTCCAAGTCACCATGTCTGGCTTGCTACTTCTGTTCTGGGGTCTCCTTGCTACCCTAACTCGCTGCGTCTACCACACCTGGCATAACCTTGCCCTAGCGCGTGTTTTCACCCTGAACCCCAACCAGGAACCAGCTGAGGGCTACATCTTGTCCGCCCTTGACCTACCTACGAAACGCGCCTGGCGCAAACCCGGCTGGTGTTACCTCGCACTATTCAAGCGCAAGGAGCGCGCCCGTCTGGCCTCCCTCCTTGGTTTTTGCCCTTCCACACGCGACGTCCTCGCCCATAAAGAACACTTTCACGATAACTTGGGTCACCTCTCCTTCACCGGTGACTTTGTTGGCCACGTCGCCTGTGGTAACCGCGTAATCCGCGAAGCGCGTGCTCGTGCTCACGTGTCCTCACGTCTCCTCTCCTCCTGTTTCATCGGCATCCCACGCTCTCCCCCGCGTGATAAGGATGGTAACCCCGTGCACTCCTCCCGCGCTCCCCTAGTCGCTACAAGGGCCGCTGCATATGAAGCTGAGGAACTAATCTCGTACGAGACCACTCACACCCGTGCCATCAGTCGCGCTGCCTCTGTTCGAAGCCTATCCCACTTTGCCCCTGGTGTAGATACCCATTCTCGTCGTCGCCCTTCTGTCAGCCAACACCCTTCCCCTGACTCTGACTTGGCCCGTCTGGCCGAAAGCATGGGAATGTCTGTCCGCCACGCGTCGCGTCCTCCATCCCGTGGCCGTCAGCCGACGCGTTCTCCTGGCCCTGCCCATTCACGCGCTCCTCAGCCTGCCGACAATGCACTGCTCAATGAACTTAGGGAATTGAAGGACACTGTCTCGCTACTGTCCCAATTGGTCATAGGCAACCATACTGAACCCACTGCTCCCGCCATGCCTCCTGTCCCAACTACTGCCGTCACTACCCGAAGACGTTCGAGATCCCGTAGCCGCGTCCGCCCATCTCAGCCTCACCTTATCGAATTTGGAGGCACTCACGCAGAGTATGAAAACTGGCGAACCCTAGCAGTCTTCAAGATGCGAATCGATGGCCGAGCTATAGGCGACGAGCTAGCACGTACTGCCTACCTGTTTAGCCGACTAGGCTCCGACACGCGTGCCAAACTCAACGAATTCTTTGTCTCCATTAGCGACCAGCCAGGCTCATACGACAAGCTGCTAGACAAACTCGACCTCATGTTCCGCAGCCGTGCCCGTAAGTCGCAAGCCCGCACTGCTTTCTTTGGTGCTCGCCAGGAGTCCCACGAATCGTTCCTCGACTTCTTCAACCGTTTCGAAGGGTTAGCTCTGGCCGCAGGTATGCAAGACGACGACATGCTCATCGACCTTCTGCGTCGCGCCACACGAGAAGAGCTAGTGGTCAAAACCACCATCCTCTGGAGCCTGCCTACCTACAGGGAAGTCACTGAGAGCCTGCTCGACCATTTCTGAGACGATATACGAGGAGTTGCGATGAAAACTGGTCGTAAAAGAATAGTTCGATTGAGACCGATGAAGGAGAAAGAGAAACTAAGACTAATAATCGGCGGGAATAGGTCCCTACTTATAGCCGATTCTAGTACTGACAAGGAATGCCTTGGCTAACCTTACTAGGCCTTAGTCTCTTACAATAGTCTCCCCCCCCATCGGCAGAAAAATTACACTAATTTTACGTCTAAACATACAAAAACACCCCTGTAGCATGGTGTATACAAACTTAAAACCGTATAGTACCAGGGTACTCAAAATATCCAAAAACAGAAATAACTCCAGAAACAGAAATAACTCCAAAATAGGTCAGCAATCTTATCCTGCAGACGCTCGGGTGTGCAGGTGACCAAGGTGGTGCAGCCAATATTGCTGCCTTAGCCTATCATCAGTGGACTGCGTGTGTCCATACTCGTACCATGGTCCTTCTCGGGGCCATCCTCTGGTAGCAACCAGGCAGTGTAAAGGGATTGGAGGGTCACGTTCCAATTCTTTTTCGTCTTCTCCGTGAAGACCAACCATGCTGCAGTGTCCTTCACGTGTTCCAATGGTTCCCAGGTAGCATCTTGGTAACCTTTCCATTTGACCAAGGCTTGCGTGTGTCCATGGCGGGTACGTTGTTTGACGATTGCTTCCACTCTGTACTCGCCTGTTTCCACAGAGTCGTCTTCCAGTGCTTCCCTAGCCGTGATAGCCGCGGGCTCATCATCAGGTACTTCCTGTGAGGGTAAGGGGTTGTTGGGAGCTCGGCGGATTAGGCTTACGTGGAAGACGGGGTGGATGCCTGTCGGCACGTTCAATCGTACATTGTGGGTGCCTGTAACCTCCAGGACTGTGTACAGTCTGGCCAACCAGTCTAACTTCTTGGACGGTCTCTCCGTGGTCAAGTTCTTCGTGTTTAGGTAGACCTTGTCTCCCACTCTGAAGTTCTCAGATGGTTGACGGAGACGGTTAGCGCTAGTTTCCTGGTGCTCTTGGGTGGCGGCCATAGCTACGATCGCGAACTGTGTTGCGTTGCTTAGTTTGGTCAACCATTCCTGGGCACCACAGACAGGAGACTTGTCGGAGGCAGGGGACCTTGTACAGATGGTTCAATAATGTCGACGTTAAATCCGTGGGTCATGAAGAACGGTGAGAGACCGTAGTGGAAGAGATCCTTTGTTCAGGCGAGTTGTGCTTGAGGCAGCAAGGAGGCCCAGTCGTCCTGAGCGAAGGAACAAAATTGCGAAGGTACGTTTCAATCTCCTGATTACTGCGTTCTTGGCTGCCATCCGTTTGAGGATGGAACGCTGTGGACAGGCGACGCTGGATCCCAAAGCGACGGCATACTTCGCCCCAAAATAACTAATACACTACTCAACGTACATTATAGACGGTCTTTTACTAATCTCCCCAAGAAGAAACAGATCGACCCCGCTAACCTTAGCGAAAGAGAACGCATCAAAGTGTCTGGCAAGCGTGACGACTACTCGTTCTGCAACTATCTCGCCTATATAGTATACGCGCCACTCTATCTCGCTGGCCCGATCATGACCTTCAACGACTACCTGAACCAGTGCAAGTACAAGTCTGCTACTATTCAAGCCAACCGGACTATCCGCTACGGCATCCGGTTTCTCTTCGTCCTACTTGCTATGGAATTCACGCTCCACATGGTCTGGGTCTGCGCAATCAGCGAGCGCCAACCAGACTGGAGCTCATACACTGCGCCCCAGATTGCGCTTTTATCATTCCTGAACCTCCATATAATCTGGCTCAAATTACTTTTACCATGGCGTCTATTCAGATTCTGGGCTCTAGTGGATGAAATCGATGCACCGGAAAACATGATTCGTTGCGTAAGCAACAACTACAGTACACTATCGTTCTGGAGAGCCTGGCACAGATCTTTCAACCGTTGGCTCATCCGCTATCTCTATGTACCTTTGGGCGGTACATCCTTTACAGGTGGCATGGCCGTCGTGCAATCAGTATTTAACTACATACTTGTCTTCACGTTTGTAGCCTTGTGGCACGACCTCCAGATGCGCCTGCTGATTTGGGGATGGCTTATCGTGCTCTTCATGTTACCAGAGATGGCCGCGGCCTCCCTTTTCCCACGTAAGAAGTGGGCGGATAGACCAGAGACTTACAGACGCTTGTGTGCCCTTGGAGCGGTTCTTAATATACTGATGATGATCATGGCAAACCTGGTCGGCTTTGCTGTTGGCCTTGATGGTCTTAGTAGCTTAATCATGGGGATCTTCCAAGACTCCCATGGCCTAATGTTTTTGGGGATCACATGTTTTGCGCTATTCTCTGGAGTCAACGTTATGTTCGAGATTCGAGAGACTGAAATGCGCCAAGGAATCTCGATGAAGTGTTAGTGCTGTTATAGAAATTCATAGTACAGTAGATAAACCCTGTTATATGTCTTCAAGTATATTTTTTCCCCGTTATTTTGTAATCTAGGAATAATAGTAATTCTTTTCCCTCACAAATACAAGATATATGCTATATGATGCAATAACGACGTGTTTTTAACGAACGGCTCCAATAGCGATCTGCAAGCACCCCTCCAGAAACGAAAAAGAAAAAAAAAAGAAAAAAGAAATGGTTTGGTTCTAGATCCAGGCTAGTATACCGGGTATAAAGATTAAATGAAATACTCTGGTGTCATGATCATGGCTTGACAAAGATCGACAAGCAGATATGCGAGAAAAAAAAGAAAGAAAAAAGATCAGCAAGTATCCCTACGCCATGTTCTCTTCACTAAGAGCTATCAGTCTTGGGGTCAACCTGCACCATGGTGTTCTCGACATCGCCACTTCTGTAGTCTTTAGCTGCAAACTTGCCAGTCTTGCCCAGCTTAGTCTCGGTAACCCAGACTCTGAGCCACATCAGGCCCTTGTACAGGAAGAAGACGACGACAAAGGCGATCCAGATGCCGACAATGTAGATGGCAACCTTGGTCTTCGAACCAGCGCCGTCCGGGCCGGGATCGAGAAAGGTGTACGGGTAGAAGCCCTTGGTGGCGTTGGTCAGGTATGCGAGAGCCACGTACATCAGCATGACGACGACGACCCATAAGACGTGAGCGGCGGGCGGGACGGGCGTACGCGGCACGAAGATTTCGAACGAGGCGAAGCCCAGGTTCATGGCGTGCTGGGTGATGTTCTGCCAGCTCTCGAAGGCGGTGGGGTACCATTTGCCGGGGTAGATGAGGCCCCAGTAGACAATGGTGATGATGACGGGCATGGTGCAGATGGTGGTGTAGTGGAAGCGGTGTAGAGTCTGCAGCAGGCGCGGCCAGCGAGCCAGGAACGGCTTGCCGTAGAGACAGTATGTCAGAGTGTGCATGGCCGAGAAGGCAAAGTAGAAGCCCAGGCTCCAGAAGGTCAGGACGGTGAAGTAGGAGAACTCATTGCCGGCTTTCTTGCAGGATAGGCGTGTGCAGTCGATGATGACGATGACGATGCGGGTGGTGAGAATGTATAGAGACTAGGGCGAGGCAAGCATGATATGTTAGTCAGACTGCATTGCATGTAAGCCGCTGCTGTGTTTGCGTCCAACGTAGGCGGTTGCATAAGCGCCAGGAGAATCGCAGCTAACGCAACTGCCAGAGAAGTGTGATGGGAGAGAGAAAGACATACGAAAAGAGCACGGCAGGCAAACAGCGCCCATGGTGACAAAAGCCACGACGTTGTAAAACGATGTGTTGGGTCAAACTCCTTCGAGTTGAGCTTGAAGGCGTGGATGAAGCTGCGGACGACGTTCATCCTGACGTGATATTATGGCAATATCCTACTCGAGCAGATGTTAGGTACGGCGTGGGTAGGATTATGGGCAGATTCCGCCCAACGGAACCAGTCAAGAGTCGAGTTTGGGTGAACGGTCTGACAGCTGAACCACAGTTCCAAGGTAGTCAGAGAGATGATTTGCCTCTTTTATTTTTTTTGGCAAGATGCCGGGTATTTGAAGAACAAGTCAGATAGAAGAAGAAGAAGAAAAAGAAAGGGTATGAGAAGAACAACAAGACCGAGGATTCGTCCTAGCGATATACTAGTTGGCCAAGGGCAATAAAAGCACCAAAGTATTGCCGCACGGAGATGACAGAAACAAAAAAAAAGCAGAAATAGACTAGCAAGGGGTTGTTCCAATAGTTTAAGAAAGGATTAGCAAGATTCTGCCCATTAGTCGGGGGCCTTCTTTGTTTCTTCTTGTTCTTTTGGCTGTTTCTTGGAGAAGACCAAAGAGCCTGCTTGGAGGGCATCTATATTGGCCTATATCTTCCTCTTTGGCTTCACGATAGTCTCTTTTTTAGTTGGTAATCTACCGTAGCAGATCTAGACAGTGACAAGTGTCGTGTCTATCAAACGCTCCTTGAACCAAAAGAAGCCTGACATATGAAACACTTTCTCGGAGCTTGATAGAGCTTCTCTATATCAGCTCCAAATATCAGCTATTAAACACTATCTCGGTACTTTTATGCTACGGGCCTGGCCGAGGCTATGTTGAAGTGCGGTGTTAGGCATGTGCTCCCAGCAAGGCAAGGCAAAGAGGATGGCTCGAGCAAGGACCAGCCGACCCGGCAGGCTTAATTCGTTGGGGAAACCAAAGAGACGGCGGTCCTTCTAAGTGGGCTGTAAAACCCGCTAAGCGGAAAGGGGAAGCAAACCTGGGATTTGATCTAGTCACGTACTTAAATCGTGCGACGCAGACATTTCCATCAGGACTTGGTACGTGGCGAACATTTCTTGTTTCTTTGCAGCACTCGGCTCGTCTAATTCTTCGAATCTTCCACGGCATTTCTGGTCCGGCGAGCCCCTTGCCTTGGCTGTCTAGGTACGCTGTGACTAGATATTCAATGCCATATGCAGTCAGCTATAATTATTGTTATACATGTATAACTATAACAGCCATTCGGTAGTTTAGTTTCTGAAAGACTAATACCGAAAAGGAACAGAGTTTGGGAGAAAATAAAATATCCGTCCTGCCGGTCCGCCTATACCGCATTATTTCTACTAGCGACGTCGCCTGAAAACCATGGGAAACTATCTGAGCTTCCACTTCTTTTTTTAGACTGCAAAGCCTCTATATTTTCAGCCTCTGGTACGTCCTTACCGAGCGCACTGCTCTGTCTACGGTGAAGGCTGAGAAATGGTCCGTGTAGCCCTTCCAATCTTTGACAAGAAAAACAGCAGTGAAAAGAAACCAAGTGCCTGATTACATATATTGAAGAGACTTGAAAAAAATCAAATGACAAAGTGCGAGATCTTGAACTTTGTTGAGCAGTAGGATTGGACATACTCTCGCTTAAGAGTCCTGCTAAGAGCCCTAAGCAGAATTCACTAGCCGCGTTACTACGCAATGATTCCTTCTGGTCTTTGCTCCGGCTGCTCGTCCTACAGATGTACCTATTGTACATCCACCAACTCTTATCAGCGTTGCTATTTGGAGTTTGAGATCGGCCCTTTGTACTTCTGCATTCATACAGTACAACAGTCTGCTATCTAGAGTAGCATTCAGGTGAAACCCAGGTAGCATCTCATGCTACTCAAGATACTCACAAAAACGAATCATAGGAAAAACTGGATCCAGCTGTCAAAGACATCAAGACTCCAATCCAGCGCTTATCATGTCAGATTCTTTAGCTCAAGTCCCTGGTTATTCGAAGCTACTGGAGAAGTTTGACAGTCGCTTGGCTGGTTTTGGAACGCGGCAATTGACATGAAATAGAACGAAACGAGTCCGTCTGAACAAAACCAGAGTGGCGAAGTCGGATCTGTCAATCTTATGCTTTGCCAAGACTTTCTCCTTCTCATGTGCTGTTGAGATCAAATCTACATAGGATTCACTTTAGAATTGCTTTGGATTTTGCTTGGCGTTCGCTGATCATAAATAGGCTAGATACGTACCTGCATATAAGGTAAGACACTGTATAAATCACAAAATAAACCGTCCAAGTTGTTCTAAAAAGAATCTCACCAGGTTCTATTCTTGGCAGCACATAAACGACCGCAAAATAGAAAGCCCATACCAAGGGTTAGCCGCAAAGGGTTATGTCCGGTTATCGATATCGGTCTAGAGAAAATGGAGAAGCTCTCACCGAGGCACTCCAACAATGCACAAAAGTTATGCAATGTCGCTGGGTATCCTTGTGTGACCAAGGATGTGTACACCGAAAGACGATCCGCATCTCGTTCATGATTCAAGCCGCAACACCAGCATTCAGATCAAAAACCGAACCAGGCACGAGGGCTAGAACTTCGGTTAGACCTTGAAAATCAGTTATTGCACCGAGAGAACACATCATAGCCGGCTAGGGACTTATTATGTGATCAACAGACATTGATGTCAATACCCAAGGGCGTAAGTCTGCTACAATATCGTGATTCACGATGAACCTTGGAACTGCGATATGACCTTACAATAGAATACTATTTTTTAAGATTCTGATACTATATCAATTTCAAAATACCAAGTTACAGCATATAATGTAATATCTGTCGTGAAATGTTAAATGTTAAGCGAGCTATCGTGCTGTGGTACTTCATTTGCTTGACTCTGATGGAAACGAAATATCATCGCTATAATGATGAACTTGCCAGTTGATAACACTTTATCAATTTCTGAAGTTACGGGCTGTTTAAGGAAATGGTATATCCCGTCATATACAACGGAAGCCGCTTTCTATAATCCAATCTACCTGTCCAAGCCATAGCATTACATTTGTCCGTGCTATACAGCTACAAGTATACATAAGTATACATACAAGTATAGCTCCACACACCCGCTCTGAACATAAGGATTGTGCTAGATAATAAAAACAAGGCTAGACTGATAGATGAGTGTTAGTACATACATTTCGATAACATGAATAATGTATTGTATTTTTTCCGTCTTTTTCTAATAAGTTAGTTGAGTTGGATGTAGTACTACACATGAGATATTGCCATGTCTGGAGTCTTATCTGGTATTTGGCCATGAAAATGAAGCACCGGCATCAGCTCAACAATGGCGTGTCAGTAGCTAAATGTATGCCTTGTTTTAGATAGCGAACGCCTCACTCCGCCCGTCGCTAGTTCGATATCCAAAAGAAACTTGGTATACTCGAAACATGACTTTTGGTGCTCTGTCTGTATCTTTGGCGCCGTGAAACGATAATACACATATCTAGTTGTACATAGTATATGCATAATTGCGTAGTTCAATTACACTCTTGCTTTGCTATTAGTCCAATCATCGTTCGATATCAATGGGAACCGCCCATATTCGATCAGTCTCCCATTCTTTGTTGATCCACAGGCTTCGTCATTCTGAAAACTATAAACGCGTGGCCCACGATTTAAGCTTCTCTATTACAGCGGTTTTTTCTCTCTTTTTCTTGCTAGCTAGTAGTCTCCTTTATGGCAATGAGTCCATCTTTAGGATTTACAAAGGATTCATACTAGAATAGCTACCTGAAAAAGGCCGTCGATGTTTTAGTTATGTCCTTTTTTAATCATGGCAGTTTGGCGCTGTTTTAGCTGTTTGAAGCTAAATGAATGGTGATTATAGTGTCTAAACAATGAATATAAATACGAAAAAAAGGAACGCTCTTGTTGTCCGGGTGAGATATGCAGCCTGGGATGCTGTACTCATATATGTGCGCCGGAACTCTTGGCATCACATATGCATGTATATACACGAATCCTTGATGCTTTCTATACGTTCATCAGCACACGACATTTATGCCGGAGAGCATACACTACTTTGGTTATTGTATTATCGTATCGCAAGAGAGACTTGTATGTTAGTAAGATATCTCTAGGCAGTAATTAAGCTATCCTTTTTCAGCCGGGTTGACAAGCCGAGGCCACAGTATTTATTAGTAGCAAATTTGAAGATACTCCCTTCAAGATGAGGTTATTATCTTGTAGCGAGCATGTACCTAGTTTTCGTACATATTGTAAACGATCAAGAGTTTGGCTTTGGTTCTGGCTCTGATATTATGATATTGATATGTCTGGGTGTCTAGCCCGTCAAACAACCAAGACCAGGGGATTGACGGGTCGTATCGACCAGGAAGTGGTCTTATCATACTTCTGATAATGACAGGCTTCAGGCCTGCTATAGAGCGGAAACCTGTCTAGATAGATAATGTGGTAGTAGCTTCAATGGCTGTTAAAGTAGCGGTGATGAACGAAATCATATTACCACGGGAACAAAATCAATAAGAAAAACCCAATAAGACAAAAAAAAAAAGAACGACTGTCATGGTGACGTTGCGTTCAATTTATGACTTGGGTGATTGCGTTGTGGACGAGAGAACGTTTGTTGTAGCAACAAACATACCGCGAGACGTATACATAACTATCATGTTGCTTTCTGTTGACAATAAGATTACACATGCATATATACGGCGTAAAAGTGCGATTTTGACTTGAAACGATACAACATAAAGAGGTATCGGGACCTTTTCTTTTCCCGTTGCTTCGGATCATACTATTCCATTCTTCTTAAAGATGATTAGCATGTAGTCGATGGATGGGTGTCTCAACGTTCTAGTTAAGTTAGGACGTCTTTTTTTTTTTTTTTTTTTTTGATTCATTTTTATTAAGGTGGAAATGGAGCTCTTGATAGCTATGTAGCACCTCGGTATCCTAAGATACACAGCCCTGAACTAATACTAGTATACAATGTAAGGTGAATGACAGCCTACTTCTCAACAGTGACAGGCCAGTAATATGCTATTTTTCCTGTAGTTTGAAATAGAGAAAAGGAGAACCGGGCTAGCACCCTGACTCAGTAAATGATTAACATACAACTACTGGTAGAACCCAAGCAAAAGCAGCAACAGCCCTGCTTTCCCCCGGCCGTCTTAGCCTGCTGGCACTAGTAAATTATGTTTTCTTTCGTCGTCATATCTTGCCTTGAAATACCGAGTTGAACAAACAAAGAAAAGCAAACCTGCATCTTGTGTATTGGTGTAATAGACTGTACAATAAAGACACATGTTCACATTTGCTTCTCTCGATGTCTAGCGAGGATCAATACGCTATTTAGTAGTATCGTAGAAGTAGCCTTCCCAGCGCTTTGGGAGTTGTCATATCAACTGTGCCTTTTGTCTACAGCAAACTAAGCTTCATCGGGCGCCGTCGGACCATGTGGCAGCAGCAGCCCTCACTGCCCTTATTGTTAGGCGAGCAGGAAAACGAGCCGCTCCGCACTGAGACCTATCACATACATATGTATGTATGTATGTATGTATGTATGTATACTAACATTTGTGCTGGCAATGCAATCGGAAACGGGAAGAGGGATAAAGCTTTGATACACAGACGGCTTGCCGTTTGGTGAAGAAAGTATATAAAAAACCCACCACAAAACATTCCATATCAAGAGCAG
>RMBW01000202.1:0-29196 GCA_004009845.1 Davidsoniella eucalypti | reverse complement strand
GTACATTATATCGTGATTAGTCCCTAAAAGCCTATGATAGCCGCAAAAACAACTTCAATTTTCGAACTTATTTACTAAAAGCTATTCAATAGATAAAAACAGCCCTGCATTCATTGTTTTATGCGTAGTGAATTATGTACTAACAGAACAGGTGTGGTCGCTTATTCTTTTACAAGCAAATTCTATGACTTATGCCACTAATTCAAATATACATTAACTACCTATTTATTCAAGATGTGTATTGTATAGAGAATCACTGTCTGTATGTATCTTTAAAACCAAGTCTTCAATCTTATCTTCAATCAAGATGTTCCTCTACACCGCAGTACATAAATTTAACAGCTTTGGTATAGTATGTAGTGTGGGCATCTGAATCAAGGGAAAACATCAAGTCATAGCACTTATATTCAACTCTAGTTCGCTCTGTCGAGAAAATGAGTGGACCAGTGGTGTCCCACTTGTGTCCCCCGTTATCAAATGATTGTTGGATATTAAGCTTAATGACATTACAAGCTGATTCCTAAGAAAAAAGGTGGGTTCATAACAGATTCTAGTAGTATATGTATTTTGGAAAACATAATATATTTTATAAACTCAATCACACTAAAACATGAGCTTGGTCTACATACAACTTCTTAGACCACTTTTCTGGCTCGGTATCAATACTACCAAAAGGTCTCTTTCTTGATTGTGGCAGGTGTAGAATCTTTGCCATATCAAAATTAATGATCATCAGCTTCCCTGACTTGCGATCTTGTAGAATATTTCTCTCTTCAAGATCCCCATGCTCAACACCATATTCCACCATTTGAGAAGCCATCTCTCTAAGGTAGTTGTAGCCCTCCTCCGACAGCGATGTGATAGACTCGCCAGCATAATAAAGTAAAAGAACATGCTTATAATCATGGAGCCTTAGAGGAATTCCCATCTTCAGCATGACACTTCCAAGACAAACAGGAATAGCAGTTCCTTGGAGTGTCCTGAGCTTCGAATAAGCAAGAAGCTCTCTTCGAAGCAGCCACCATTCGACAAATCGAGTCAAGCTCGATCTTGAAGTATGTATAGATGCAAGAGAGGAGGGATCGGCTATGTAGCGTCTCCGTAGTCTTATAAGATCCCGAGCTCCGCGGAGATGCACCACCCACTGAGAGCCAGTGTCACAGGTGACTTCGAGTTGACATAGCAGCATAGTCAGCGCTAGAGACTCTGTGTCTTGGGCAAGGTCCTGTGCTGGGTTTTGGCACAGCGACAGACGTAGAGACCGAGTAGCTTGGGTGGCATAGTGCAACGCAATATTGCGGTATTGGGGCTCAAATCTTGAGCGATGTGATGCTGCAAGTCCAAACATGGCGTGCAGAATGGCTGGAGAGACACATGATACAGCCATAAGAAGGATACGCTCGGCAAATGGCGACGTGTAGGCTTGATACGGTATTGTCAGTGGACAGACCCGGTGTAGAAAATTGGTGCCAGAAAACGGAGTCGAAAAGGAGCTCTTAGATAAATCTCTAGACTATAAATAACATCATCATCATCATCTCCAAAACTGCAAACAAGATAAATAACATTGCTCTTTGAATACTTAATACTATGAATTATTGATACATAAAATTATCCTTTACCAAGTCATCCGTCTTATCTTCTATCAATCTCATTTGCTGAGTGTTTATTGTCATAGTACTTGAAATATTTGCTGTTAACATTTTCTACATTTTGCCTTATCTGACTAATACAAGTTATTGTAGATTACCATTAGTGCTTCATTAGTACGTAGACCTGCCCTTGTGGTGTACTTGCACTTATCATCGCCTTTGCTAGTGCTTTTGGTCCAGTAAATTTATTTGAGTAGTTTTTGAGTCCAAATATTGGTAGTACTGCTCCGGTTCTTTTAATAAGCACAGTTCAGAAATTACGTGTGTGACGATCTACAACGAGAATGAGGCTTGCAAAGGTAGAAGTATCAAAGTATATTAAAGGAAGCAGAAGAAGATAGAGAGGAAAGGGAAAGAACTACACAAGAATAAGGAGGGAAACGGAAGGATACAGCTCGAATGATTCCCATTTTAGTTGATGATTATGATTCCACTTCAACTCGTCCCCATCTCCACATTGTGAACCAGGTAATCATGACAACTCTATTTTTTCGCAATTTAATTTATCTATTGTCTGAACCAATGTAATAACATGTAGTTTCTAGAATCTATGTGAGTGAAAATGGCTCGATCTATGGTGGATAGATCTCGAACTCCACGCATAGAACATCCATGCTTCAGATGTAGCTGATATCTTGTATTGGAAGCTAGAAATTATAGATACAGTATGGCTAGTGCATCGTAGTTCTTCTTGATGTACTCGGTATGTTTGGCGGTTCTCATAGCACTAGTAAAGCTGCCATTAATTCGGCAACCGTTCTGCATGTTGTTGAAACTCTCTAGAATCTTGTTGTGGATTATGCACAATTGTAACAAACATTCCCTTTCGGCAAGACCCCAATGCCCATTGTTGCAAGTTATATCTTTGTGGACTCGGTAGGAATTCACACTAGAAGCGAATTCGGGTGATCATGGAGATCTTGAGTACCATATCTAGATATAAGATGAACATCTTCAGAGGCACTGAGAATTCTCCTCCGCAGTCAACTGGACTAGACACTAGAACTACCCTTTCATCGCCTATATCATCTCTCAGTATTATTCTGCATATCCAAATATATATTGTCACTGCATCAATTCCTGTTATATATCAATATTTGAAGTTGACCAACTAACTTAACGAATTTTTCATGATCGAAAATAGCAGGAACCCTTCTTCAAGTAGATTTCGAGGAGACGACCCTTGAAACCATCTGTTGAGATATATGTATATATATATATGCCTAGTGAGGCCTTCAGGACTTGCCGAACCTCAGGACATTCTTGTCGGAATCCACAATGCCAGAAACGAAAGTACAAAGATGAAACTAGTCCGGATAGTCACTGTCTACTTGGAGCTGTGGCCATTATTACTTGGGCCTTCTCGAGAAGTGGTGTGTCAAGATTGTGTTCGATAGATGAATTCCGGATCATTTATGTAGTCCTACTAGAATCCTGTATAGCAGGCTTGGTAACACCTGTTTCTTAACTACCGCTTCACGACTACTGTACAATTTTAGAGATGGTGAGTGCTAAACTTGGAACATAGGCGGCTTCTCAAGGCTAAGCATGACTTAGACGTAGGTCTTGATTACTAGTTCTCTATAATCTTCAACTTCTAATTTTTGTTTTTTGCCAAAGCCCTGATACCTTCAGTAATAGCTAATGAGATAAGGCTTGAGATAATTTTTGGTGTTCAGGGGACATGTAATGAGATGCCAGAGTCAATAAAATAGACCTTATTCGTAGGAAACGATATCGCCATGAAATGTGAATCTTTACCTATATATTGAAATATTTATCTCATATTTCAACTAATACCACATCCCCTTCACCATTTTCCAGGAGCTATTCTTGTAGCATTACTACAAACAGATACAGCTTTACGCAATGAAGTCTTGTTTTTCCGAGCTATAATTGTAGTTGCATTGTTAAATAACCTTCAAGTTATTATATCGAAGGCATTGAGAAGAACCTTCTTGCCTAGTGGCGTTTGAGAAGCGGAGGTGGGATTGGAAGCCAGTTGACACGAACTAGGAAGGGACAGAGGCACACAATCTAGAAAGATGATTTCGATTGTTGCCGATGGAGAGGAGAGCTAATAACTGTTGGAAAACGGGGGGAATAGGCCTATTTATACCCGTTACTATGCTATCTGCTTAGGTGTATATCTAAGCAAATACCAACTGGGCCTTAGCCCGCGACATCAGTAGCCATAGTAAAATGGATAGTATGTGGATAAAGAGTTGTGGCTGTGGTTCAACATTCGTGATGTAGTACAAGCAAATGCCAAGACTTTTAGCTTAGGGTAGGTTTCTATTGTTTCTTTAGAGAAACAAGATAGACTTATGAACGGCGGAAATAGGCTATTCATATATGTTTATGTTTTCAATGCAAATCATCTCACTTCGCTATGAACAGAGAACCGGCAATGTAGTGCTGCACTCCTCATCACCTAAGTGAGTTGTAGACTAGTGACATTGTCATTTGATATAGTCCAGTTACATTAGCTATAATATAGCAAGTCGACGAAGTAACACGAAGTAACGATCAAGGTCATGGTGAGCCACACTTCCTTATACTAGCTATGTTTCTGCTTACTCTCGTAGGACAAATATAGTTAAGCAACAGAATGCGGCAAAAGTAAGGCTTAACTAGTGGGAAACACGCGTGTTAGTGAAAACTACCGTTAAGTAGATTAGCGGTTAACTGATATATGTAATATACGAATGGTTTGTTTATATTTCTGTTCTTGTTGTGTAGACATCTCATAGTATAGCCCCTGATCTCAGAAACATGTAAAATCAATCTGATTATAGTATCACTTTACTATCTCTGACCATCATCATTTTCTTGCTTTGGATATAAATCACCAATTGCCCAGAAATACAAGTACGATCGTGATAGTTGTCGTGTGCTAACCGTGTCAGAGCCTCGCTTTCGGCATGTCCAGAGGTCTGACCTTATACAGACTTTTAGGACTTCAATAAAATTAGGACTTTAGCTATCATGTATTTTTCTTTAATGAGAAGGCCATCGTTAAAAATGGTCTGATTTGGCTACTAGGCCGATTGGACGTCATTTAAAGGACTTTCCTTTCAAAATTGGCCACAGCAGTCTATAAAAAGGCGTCACAGTCCTGTTTTTGGGTTTTTTTTCTTTCCATCTTTCATCACCATCGATTCATTGACTTACAGTCCATTCTTGATATAACCAGCTTTTATTGATTAGAATTATACCTTCTTCTTCCCATTTTCTCTTACAAGATTAATCATCTTATAGTTTGTCAACTCGCTACCTCCAAACAACACCATCTTTTTACAATTCACTTTGAAATTTGATCTAGTATGTATCTCCCATTCTTCTGGCTCTATATCTGTGAATCTAACATCATGGAAGCCGATTTCAAAATGAACGACACCGAGGCTCAGATCCGCACCAGCGTCAACACCGTCCTCGGTGTTGGCGCCTACGAGTCTCTGGCAGTTTCCGGACTTGGCCACCTCGATGAGGTCAATTACGACGAGGACCAAACCAGCTGGGCCCAGAACGCCTTAGATCTTGCAAAGCAGGATCAGGCCATCTGGGCCGCTTCTACAGTCTTCCTTGCCCCCCGCAGCGTCGCTGTAATCCCTGAGGTGTCTGGTGACATCGAGGATGGAACTGCCCAGAGCGAAGGGCAATCTGAGCTAGTGTCTGAAGAGCCGGATCTAGACGTCGACAGTGGAGTTTCCGACTACTCCGACTCCACACCAGCTACCCCACTGCTGGAGGCTGTCATACCTGAGGGTGGATTGATCCGCGCCATCAGAGAGGCCGAGCTAGCAGCCTTCACACTAGCTCAGGAGTGGTACTACTATTACGCCCAAAACAGTACGTGCCGCTACCAAGATCCTCAGGGCAGGCTATCCTATCAGCCCGTCCAAGATAGCAAACCCAGCAGCTATCAAGAGGGCGGACTGTACTGCATACCAGTCTGCTCTCAACACGAGGATTTTGGGTTGTCCAACGCCTGCGGGTTCATGCCCTCCCATGATCGCGTTGTTGAACACGCCTCAGCGGCGAGATACGTGAGCGCCTTTAAGCCTGGCAATATCTTGCCGGTTTCAGCGATGCCCGACCTGTCGGCTGGCAACTTCTCTGTTGTCATATCCAAGGCATCCCCCATTTTCCGCGGCAAGAATTCCTACCCGGAGGATCACCCCGTGAAGGAAATTGGTGACGGACCTTGGTGGCTCCGAAGCAACCTCACACATCGTGTCATCACGGTTGATGTGGCGCACAACCCGTCATACGAGAGCGACGGAAAGCTCGTGAACGTCCGGATCCTCGTCGAGCCTGCGTTTGGCGACAAGATGGAGGGCATCGATGAGCAGATCAAAGTGATGCTGCATCGAATGTCCGACTTCGTCATAAGAGGTGAGATAGACTTGGACGGGCGGAGAGCTTTCGTCGCTTGAGTGCTGAGTTGATGAGGTGGCGAGGTTGGTGAGACACAGGTGAGCAGGCATGAGCTGGAGGCATAGACTGGGCTGGGTATCTAACCGGGATTGGGTCGATTTTATGATGTTTAAATGGAGTTTTGGATTTTTTTGTTTTGTAACATATTTGCCTCTATGAATTTATTGCTATCTATAAGTTGGGGAGAATCTTCTCTGCTTCTTAAAAAATATTTTCTTCTCACACACTTCACACTTCTCCAGATCAACTCAGAATCACGGCTTGATTTCGACCAGAACCTCCAAATCAATTCAAACACCACACGCCATTCAATATAAGTGACTATTAGTCTTCTCCTCCGACGTACGCTCATTCCGCTTTAAACGATAAAACTACAGGTTTTGTCTAGCACATTTGCTAGCTTATCAGAGTATTTATGTCGTAGCTCTCTAGCACTCAGTACTGTCTTGTAGCTTTACCTTCTTGTGTATCTAATTCCATAGCTAATCAAGTCTTGATACATCCTTCCATCATTAAATATAATAGCATGAATTTCTGTTCTTGTGGTGTATTGACCCAGAATGGCGGCATTAGGGGCAACAAAAACTCCAAGTCAGTGCCAGGACTATTTCTAACACTTGGATTTTTGTAGATTCTCATATTGCCTTTGTAGTCTTTCTCAATAATATTAGGAAGGATATAACTTGTAAGAATCAGAGCGTTTCGAATTGGGTTGAACACATTGTGCAACATTTCGTTTATGTTGGAAATTAGAAGTTTGATATCACAATAAAAATTGGCCATCAATCATGTATGATGCTGCGCTCTGGCTGAGTCTGATGTTGATATCTTCAACATGAATGATGGTAGGACCATTGAAACGATCATGCTGGCAGCTGATGCTCTGGATTTAGCAGAGGAAGACTGGCGTTTATGTTCTCGTTTTTTTCTTTTGGGAGGTTTCGGTTACACTTTTACATATTCTCTGTGGGGTTTGAATACATTTTGAAAGCTTTTGGTATATAATGTATATATGCCCAACACTTGCATTTTCATAGCTCTATAGCTCTATAGCTCCATACTAGCCCTACTCCTGGCTGTGATAAATTTATACACGACAATTCAATTATAAAGACAAACCTCCATCGCGATGGACAATATTTAGTATGGTATAACTATATTAAGATTGTCACAGCAACATTAGTGTGTCGTCTATCTATGTAATAATAGTTAGTGCTATTGGAAAGGAAAATAAGATGCATAGAATTTGGGAGGATAAAGATAGTATATGTAAGTATTACTATGTATTTCAATTAGGTTCTTTAGTTGTAAGAAGAACGACAAGACTAATATGGCATTTCAAATTATGAACAGCTTTAGGTACTTATACCATTAGAACAGCATGACATTAGGTTGTTGGGATTTAGCGCTCACATGATTGAGAAAACAACAAGTGAGGTGGTTGCAACTGGCACAATTCGTATTTTAATACTGAACTTACATAGTATTCACTTTCTGCGGTATCTGCAGGTTATATTGATCACTGAATGATTCCCAAGTTAAAAAGCAAGTTAAAATCGTGGCTAAAATATAAGAGCAAAGACCAAGATTATTGAGAAAATGTCCTGTATAGACAAGTAAGAAGAATGGTAGTAGCAAAATCAGCAGTGATCAATGGCTTACAGTAAGTTATGTACGTAGTTCTAAAGTAATGTTACATTACAAGGGAAATGTCACAATGTAAGACGTATATATATAGGAATATAGGCGATGGTAGAACTTCTAACGTGATGCTAGCATTAAGATCAAAGATTGTAGAGAGCAAGCATTAGCAGTAGGTTGTTAAAAAAGGTTTAATAAACGATGGGTTGTGTTATTGAGTATCAAGAGAAGAGTAGATTGGTTAATTAACAGAGAAAGAGTTATGGATAAGTCACAGCTTCAAACTAGGCGATTGGGAAATGATTGTATAATCAGTCACTGAAGTATAGTTCTTTAGATAGTGCAAATGTTGGCTGTTAAGGTTATCGAAGAAATGATGTTATTGTCAGCCAGTAATATAGGACAATTCATCGAGTGCCTCAAGTTGGGTGCATCAAAAATGACAAAGGTCGAAAAAAGAAAGCGAGAATGGACAGCAGCATTGGGAATATGTGCTGGTCGCTCTTAAAGATCTACGACGAAGTGGAAAAGTTCGTCTTTAGACGAGGGGGGTACCGTGAACTCAAAGTACGGAGGTTGTATACAGCGTTATGGATATGACGTAAGAATTAGGGAAAACTACAGCAAAAAAGGTGCACAAAGACCAAAAAGACATACAACACCCGGTATTCCCACGTGGTCACCCACCGTAGTACTGATCGAGCGCTTGATAGTTTAACTAGGGGAGAGCGGACGGGATCCCGTGCTTTCTATCAGCTGTGGTCGTATGTTGAGAATTTGGGGCTTAGAAGACATTATAAAGGAACCGCCGAAAGCCGACCGGGACCCTCCGTGTCAACGGCCGGTAGCATCTCGGACTCGCTCTTCTTGACTTTTGTGGACCGGCCACCTGTACACAAAACAAAGGATTGCCACTCTTTTTGTCGTATTCTGCCGAAAGTGCCTGCTGGTGGACATTTACAAAGCCCTTGATGGCGGCAGCGACAGCTTCGGCTTCCGTAGTCGGCTTGCCCGGCGGCAATGAAGAGCCATTACTTTGGAGTCGGGCTAATTTCACAGTTACGCTAGCCGCATTAGGAAATTCTAGTCACGTGGTGTCCCACGTGACATCGTCGATTACAAGAAATCAAAAATATTTCTTACATCGCATCACCACTTCACCACTACTATAAGATTAAACATATGTAATTGAATACTATAAAGCAGTAAAAATCTATGAAGACGATCCCGTCTCACGATGATGAAAACCTTCACCACCCTACTCTTTTATTTTCTACACACACCACAATGGCATCATCATCATCATCTATGGATAAAGGGCTATCTAATGGTATAGATACCACAGACGCCCCTGTTATACAGCTTGCCCCTCCTCCAACAATACACTACCACTCTCGAGAGGCACTTTTCCAAGGCATTAATGCATGGTCTTCTGTACGTGGGTACGCCTTTTCAACTGTGTCTTCTTACACCAATGGTGGTATGAAATAAGTGGTCTATGGCTGTGATCGGCATGGCAAGCTTAACACACGTACAAAACCGTCTATACGCAAAGGCTCGTCTCGGGTAACTAGCTGTCTTTTTTCTATTCTGGCATGCATGTTTAATCTTATAGTAGTGGTGAAGTGGTGATGCGATGTAAGAAATATTTTTGATTTCTTGTAATCGACGATGTCACGTGGGGCACCACGTGACTAGAATTTCCTAATGCGGCTAGCGTAACTGTGAAATTAAAATCTTAACTGTGAAATTAGCCTGACTCATTACTTTGAACTCTCATTACTAAGTAGATTCTGCAGCCCAAAGTGTGCTTTGGTATTCTTTTTGGAAGATAGTACGATAGAAATTAAAAATAAAACGGCGATGCTGGATTCCGTTGGAATCACATTGAAAACAAAATAGGAAGAATTTTGGTGTTTGGGAAGACAAAACTGCAGGCTGAATATTTATTCTGTATAGCCAGCTCCCAAATGGGCAGCTTCCATCTGCAGATAGATACAAGCAACTAAAATAGAATAGACATAGTAAAAGAAAGAAAAAAAAGACGCGCAATTACTCAAAAGAACATGAAAAAAGTATCACCGGTATCACACAAATTAGCCCAAGTTCTGCTAGGCTAGCTGATGCATCAAATGCAACAACCCGTAAACTATGTTAATAAATAAAGCCCTATTTATGTATGATATATACTTCTATTGAAGCGATGAATGAGATATGCTGGAGAGAGTCTTGCAATATGATTATGACTAGAATGCAACCCCAAGCCATAGGCAGAAACCTGTCCTTGGTGTCATTATACATCTCACGTGACTCGTCATGTGACGGCGTATCAGCTGCTATAAGGGTTGCCAAATCTGTGTTTGTACTACAAGTTTTTATTTTTATTTTTAATTCATTAATCTTATGGAGCTATAAAGCTGTAGATGTACTACAAGTTGTTAATATTTCAGTGAATAAAGGCTATATTATTATCATAAGTCAAGAGGTAAACTCATTAGTGCTGGTAGATTTCAACTGAATGTAAAGATATTCCAATTGTATCACTGTCATCGAGATTCACAATGTCATTTACATGGAATAATTAGTATGTTCAGTACATATTCAAATGCTGAGAAAGCTAGTGGCTGTTAGAGATACAATGACAAAGGGTATATTAGTGAAGCTGGTGGAGTTGATGAATCAAGGAATAGCTTTAGCATAAGACGATGATATATATATTTGGTTTTAGGTTCATGGCATAGTAGATGAAGATTCAAGTAAAAACACAATAAGAAATATACACAGGGCTAAGTGGGTGAATGAATACATGATTAAGTATATGTTCGCTACACTATCACTATTAAGCATGAACGGCTTTAACGGAATGAAATAGCCAATGAATTGTAAATTCATGATGATTCATATTAACAAAGACATCACATACGTAACAATAGTACAAGGCGAAATAAAACAATACAGCTAATGTATAATACAGGTGAAGAGTATTAATAGTATACAAGATGGAAGTTTTTAAATGAAGAAAAAGTCTGTTATTTAATTATAGAAAATGAAGGTAGTAGAATTATATTTTAATTCCGTAGTCATATTAGCAACTAGATGAGGGTTGTAATTCGATAAGCGAGTTCGGAAAATAGGATATTATTGGAAGGGTTAGAAGGGTTACTGAGATGTGGAAATATAAACAAATGATTAAAAACTCAAAACAAGGAAAACGATTACTGGTTAACAGAAATAGCTTTTGTGTAAGATATAAACAGTGTATGCTAGGGGCTAATTAAATTATAATGAGAACTTGGGAGTGTAAATTTATATAATGTGGTAAAGTAGATCTGAACTTGTGAAATATGACAGAAAGATTTCCATATATAGGTAAAGTTTCACATTTACTTCTGTAAAACTAGTAGTAGAATGATTAGTGACTTCTAGTAACAAGATTGTAAGTCACATAAGATCGAAAGCTAAGTAATAGAACAATGTATTGTATCTATATGCAACTGTTCTGTACATAATTCACTATGCATAAAACAATGAATGCAAGATGAGCCTTAGTATGGTAGATGTGCCCTACATGTATGTTTAGGGTTAGATAGAACAAAGGAGTGATTTTGTTGGAATACATTCTTGTCATAACTTACTGGTTACTTTGTAAAATTGACCACAATAAACTACAGGATTATGGTGATCTTTTTACATGCTTGATTACTAGTATTGCAACATCAGCCTTGAGATTTGAGATTCTTTTCTAGAAATAGATGTAACACAATAAGCTCTGGTTTGAGCTATTAGAAAGACGCCATCCTGATCGGACTGATTGAGTGACGTTTTGTGAGTAAGCAAGATAGAAGAAGTTCGTTTGCCTTGAAGTTTGTTTTACCAAAATCTGGGGTGAGAGAAAGGGACGAGAAAAGGAAGACAAGTTCAATTCATCCTATGAATCCTTGTGTCTTTGGTAAAATCTTGCATCAAATAATATCAAGGACAAGGGAAAACTACAACCAAATATTTGTCGCTGTTCTCGCAATCATATGCACCTATGGAGTCATAGAAATAACGAGTGCTATATTCTATACTGCAGGGCAACTCTAGCTGTAAATTACTTGGGATATGGCCGGACTTCAAAAGCCTGCCAAAAACCTGCAAGTGAGTTAACCCACGGAATTGAACAAGGATGCAACCTGGATTTGATCTGCAGCGAACATGTGGGACAGCCAAGACGAAGAGAAAGAGAAGCCAGGCTAAGATAAAATCTGAGGTATGTGGCATTGTAATCGAGGCGATAAAATTCAATCTCGAAAAGAGAGAAATATTGCATACGTAGTTTTCAGGCTGCTTTGGGATATCTTCTTCAATAGCCCAGAGAATTCACCACAAGGATTTAGCCATTGTAAACTCAAAGCTGTCTTTTTTTTTTTTTTGCCAGATGCGTGGTTTTCAGTTCACATGGGGCAATTTTATGGGCTTGTTTGCTTGCATGGATTTCCCGACTTTGGTAATCATATTTGTAGTCAAGAATGTACAGTTATATTTGGCCGGCTCAGCAACTATGAAGACGAGATAAGCTGTGCTAGGCCTAGTTGAGCCGCTATAGCAGCTAGCTCAGCACTACAATTGGAGGTTGATTGTGGGGCACGCTAAAGTAACCATGCTGGCCTTCTTATAGGGCGACAGAGAGCCTTATAGCGGAAACGGTGTCATAATTATACGCCTACACAAACACATTATACAATAAATTCACCACTATAAAACTTTCTCCTCGATTGTGATGACAGGCCCCGCAAAATCACTTGTGCACAAGAGTTAATTTAGTGTCGCTAATTGGTTAGTCGGACCTAATCCCTATAATTTTTTTTTATATATATATATAAAAGATATAAACAAAGCAAGGACAGGCTTAACATTGGCCAAGAGTAGTAGAAGCCGGAGAGAATCAGAAGCAAAAGGTACGAGTAGCAAAACAGGAGCAGAAGCAGAAGCACTGATGCCAATGCTTGAAATTGCCACTCTAGGAATATGCAGCATCTTTGACACATTTTGCCGTTGTTGAAGCTTCGTTTACATACACAGCTGATAGCACAAGTCTTGACTTCAGCTGACAAGAAAGAAGCCTGTGTTAATCTGTGATTATGTTGCCTACTTTTGCCTCTCTAGTCTGTTCGCAGCAGCATGGCAACTACATATTACACCCCTTTTTGGCACCTAGAAGTTATAGGACTTCAGCTTGTCTCTTTATAGCCACCCAACAATATCATGTTCTATAAAGAGCGTAGCATGTCCACTCCCAAAACTCAGATTCACCTGTCTTGACTCCATCTACAACAACCTCGTCTTTCTCAATCAGTATTTCCCTTCATATTCCTTACTTTGTGCTTCTCTGCCTCTTTCTCCAATAACTATTATCGTTATCACACATATATCAGCTACCACCCTCGTCCTTCTCCTTGCCCACTTCTATAACAGATCAGGATCTTGCCTTGCCAATCACCATCTCCACCATGGTTCGTGACGTCGGGTCCCTTCCGGGCAAATTGACAGCGGCCGCCGACGTAGCCGATTCCGAGAAAAGGGGATCGATGACCTTCTTCAGCTCGTCGTCAACCGACTCGCCTGTTGTCCTCACTGACAACGAGAGCTCGAACCAGGACCATACGCACCGCAAGCTGAGGTCTCGCCATATCCAGTTGATTGGTAAGTGTTTTCCACTTCTATTGTCCCCCCTAGCAGCTCTTCCCTCTTGTCAATACGCCCTTCCAACAGATCTACCATCCCCACCCTTTCTCTGCAGTCTTCCATTGTTCTTCTTGCCTTCTTCCCTGTAGCACAGCCATTGCCCCACGGTCGATCTTCCATATCGCTTCCATTCCCTTGGAATATCCGCTGTGTCCCTCAAAGCAACCTCCCGCCCTATATTATTAGATTGATTGACTAACATGCTTCTTCTCATGCAGGAATTGGTGGTACCATTGGAACCGCCCTCTACGTAAGTATAAGTAACGGGTTGCTAATAGCCAGCTAGCCACACGGCTAGATGGTTACATATATCCTTTGATGTTCCTTCTGCCCTGTCTGACATATCGTTGTAGCCTACCAGTTCGCTTACCATTTTGTCTGTCATCTTATAGGTTCAAATAGGCAAAGGTCTCATTGCGGGTGGCCCCGCCTCCCTCTTGATTGCCTTTTCAATCTGGTGTACTATTATCCTTGCAGTCACCACTTCCATGGCTGAGATGGTCACATACCTGCCCATCTCATCGCCTTTCATCACGTTTGCCGGTCGCTACATTGATGAGGCCTTTGGTTTTGCTGCTGGTTGGAACTTCTTCATCTTCGAAGCTGCCATGGTTCCGTTTGAAATCGTCGCCTGCAATGTCATCATCCAGTATTGGACTGAAGCCATTCCTACTGGAGTGATTATTGCCATCATCGTCGTTCTCTATGGAGTCATCAACCTCCTGGCTGTCAAGTGGTATGGTGAAGTCGAATTCTGGGCCGCCCTGGGTAAGATGATTTTGATCATTGCTCTCATCATCTTCACCTTCATCGTCATGCTGGGTGGAAATCCTCTTGGTGATCGGTTCGGTTTCCGCTACTGGAAAGATCCTGGTGCCTTCACCACGATATACTACCCAGGCAAGTTGGGGTACTTCCTTGGTTTCATGCAGTGCCTGATTCAGGCCTCTTTCATCATTGCTGGTCCCGACTACGTCTCCATGGCAGCTGGAGAGACGATCAACCCTCGTCAAGTCTTGCCCAAGGCCTACAACGCCGTCTTCTATCGTCTAACTGTCTTCTTCATTCTGGGTGCACTGTGTGTTGGAATCCTACTTCCCTACGACGATCAGACCCTTATCGATGCGTTCCTCAACGACAAGCCAGGTGCCGCGGCTTCCCCGTAAGTTCTTCCAAGTCTCTATCGAATTAGATTAGGCTCTCTTGTATTTTACTAACACATACCAATAGCTATGTCGTTGCCATGGCTCGCCTCAAGATTGGAGTTCTGCCCCACATCATCAACGCACTTGTGCTCACAGCTGCGTTCGTAAGTTCCACCTCTCTATAAATGTCACACACATGTCATATCCCTTGTCTTCTCTCCCTTTTTTTATCTCTTCAAAATATAGTCAACTAACCACATTCATTTCACAGAGTGCCGGAAACAGTTACGTATACTGTGCTTCCCGTTCTCTTCTTGGTCTAGCTCTAGAAAGAAAGGCGCCGCGATTCTTCGTCACTTGCAACAAAGACGGAGTGCCATACTACTGTACTGCTGCCGTTTTGGCTGTTGCTTTCCTGAGTTTCCTTCAGCTCAGCTCTAGCTCGGCCAAGGTCCTTACATGGTTTGTGTCTCTGGTCACTGCGTCGCAGCTGATGAACTTTGCAGTGATGAGCGCGGCATACCTCGCCTTTTTTTACGCCTGCAAGACGCAGGGTGTCGACCGGAATACCCTACCGTACACCAGTGCTTTCCAGCCCTTTGCCGCCTGGTACTCCCTGGTCGGTACGATCATCATGACGTTTGTTGGTGGCTACGCCGTCTTTCTCCCCGGTCACTGGAGTGTCACGACGTTTCTGTTTTCGTACACCATGGTCGGTGTCTTCCCGGTCATGTTCATCGTGTACAAAATCGTCAAGCGGACAACTTGGCGCCGCCCAGAGGAAGTCGATCTGTTCACTGGTGTTCGGGAAATAGAGGAATACGAGAACAGTTATGTTCCGGAGACAAACCTTGGCCTCTACGATCGTGTGCTTGATCGCATATTCGGGTAATGGTGGAAGGTGTTCACTGGCGTGCGGGAAATCGAGTATGTTCGGGTGATGATGGAAGGTGATGGCTGTTTTGTTGTTAGATGAGTACATATTTAGGATTGGTCTGTATCTTTCTATACAGCATAAGTATATTAAATACTTTGTTGTGGCATGCCTTACGGCTCACGTTTGTTTTTTTGGGATCCGATTTGGATTCAGTTTGCTTCATGGACTTTGTTTTTATTGCTACATTCAGATGATTGTTGGAACAAAATGTCCTACTAAATGATGTCTCTTTTGTGGGATTATAAATTCCTTTATATAAATAAAAAAAATCTTAAAACCGAAGTCAAAAACAGGCACTAATAAACAGACTTCAATTCTGATCGAAGAAGAGGAGGGAGGAAACGCCCATATAATTGGAGCCGACGTCACCCGTGACTCTCAAGTCTTGGCTAACTATCTGGCAATGTTACACCTGTCGACTGGAATTATGTGGGTGATTAAGCCTCAGGCCAACCCTGCTGCAGGACCTGTTATCTTTGCTCGTGTCAAGAAACAGCCTCTTGGAATGGTGGTGTCAATGTCTCCCAGTGCCAAAAAACTCACGATAGTAGAAAAGCTTCTCGAGCCGTGGGGGGCGCAGTTGCTCTTTCAAAATCAAAACATATGCCTACCACTTCTGCAGGAAGAAGCATTTTTGAGCCAAGTTTTTAATGAAAAGGAGCGGGTTAGTCCTGCTTTAAAAACGACTTTGATAGAACAGAAAGTTAGTCAACGGGGTTTGCGGGTTTTCGTACTGGTGCTGTGTCAGGAACGAATCTAGCATACGACTGAGAACAAGGACCTGCTAAAGTTGTTTGTGTCACAGTAGTAGTTTCTTCTTCCTATCCCCCCACTCTACCCCCGGCACTACTAGTTTGTTTACGGTAGATGTAAAAACGAGACAGCGATCACTCTATACGCAGGATCAAACTCCAATTCAAGGAAGGAGACTAACAATAGTTTGACTAACTACATTATAGAATTACATTTTTTTACACTCCCGATTCTTGACGTTGGACGAGCTATCGGGAGCTTCACTAGAGTTCTATTTGCACCCCTGACTAGTATCGAGCAGCCGACCACCAGGCAAGACTTGGCCAGTGGAAGCCATCATCTGTTCAGAACCACCTAAAGACAAACTCCGAAGCCATATTCAGATACTAGAAAACATATTCCGGCTGTCGTTCGAAATCTATGTTCTTCACGCACTACATTGCCGTGAACTTCCATCCAGCCAAGAAAACCCCGATCTTAAGCTGAGTGGGAATATTGTCCGAATACGAGACCTGCTCAGTCAGTTAGATCTCGAGGCGCCTGGAAGCCATACAGTAGTATGGCCGCTATTTATTGCCGCAGCGGAGGCGCAAAAGGCCGAAAATCGGGAATACTCTATGAGCATTCTCAAGCTCATTGGAGATGCAACAGGGTACCAGAATGTATGCTGTGGGATCAAAGCTTTACCAAGACTTTGGCTGGATAGGGAACGGTGGACGTCGAACTTACATTTGGTTGGCACGGTCATCATGTAGATGCTGTGGATCGTGTATTCCTCAATAAGACAAATTGTTTGTTTTCGTTATAAAGCTTGGCATATCAAACTACCGAAGTGATCGACATGCTCGCTTACCGGGCATCTGTGATATATAGGTGGGGAAGTCCGCATCATTGTAAAACAAAACATGGTGTATAACCTTGTAGAAATGTCATGTCACTAGAGAAATTATATTGTGAGAAAGAATAGAATTATAATGATTACCTGGATCACTAGTGGAGATGGGGACGAGTTGAAGTGGAATCATAATCATCAACTAAAATGGGAATCATGGCATTCGAGGTGTATCTTTTTTATTTTATGTCTCATGTTATTTGTATTGATACTAGGTATTGTATGACTAAAACGTGATATCTGCCTACGTTATGTATAAATGCTGTTATTGTGGCCCGGAAGCTGAACTAACAAATGAAGATATGATTCTGGCATCAGCTATGAAAGAAGATACCCAAGAGAAGAAGATTGCCTTTTCTACACTGTATAGGGCAATTATAAACAATATTTATCCTGTGAAATGATGACTGTTTTTGAAGTATATAGTTATGGATAAAAATTCCCAACTTTGTAAGCAGTTTCAACCCGAGTCTATTGCCTAAGTCTTGAATGCCATATCCATGAGCTAAAATCTTTGATGCAAAGGATGCAGTGATAACAAAGATTACAAAGGTTTTAGAATGGCAAAAACGTTAAGTATTTCTCATGTTGTCAATGCTATCCGTCAACTACTTTCCTCGGCGATAGTAGAGAGCAACACCGAAATACTTATCTACCAGACATAGAACTAAAGCTGAATCTGATATAGACACACTAAGCTCAGTGGTAGTCCTTCTCGTATGTTTTTAATAACGTTAAGTATTTTGTTTCATTGATAATTGACGACTTACGTTTCATTGCAAGCGTCGAGAGACTATATAGACATTTATTGAGCTAAACGAACGTATGTCCATCAGGCGTTATTGTGTGGCCGTAGTTCACCTTAGAGCTCTATAAATATTGTTTATTTCGCTTGTATATGGCTGCTCTGTATGCCGGTATCACACATTATTAAGACAATACTGGAGAAAGTCAGAGTACATATATAATGATAGATATAGCGATTATGAACTGAGTTGCTCTTGGAACTAACATATCACTGTAGTTGTATATACAATCCTCTTCTCTTTACTCCTCAGTTAAAACAATGGTATAGCCACCTTTATATAGAATACTATGCTACCTTGTATTGGTGAATTTGCAAAGGTATCTAACAGTGTGGCTTCAATCTTAGAAGTTCGAAAGTATCGTTGTGCATTTGATACAATATTGATCTGTATACCAGTAAACAATATTAGTATCATTATGTATCATAATCTTTCAGGTTCTACCAACAGCAATAATGTCCACCTTGAACGCTACATACCCTAATATAAAAGACTGTATATGGCTAGGTTTTTAGCAACTCTACGTTCTACTTGGTGATATCAGAAGTCCCAACTTTTGTTATCGGCACAATTTTGACACCAGACAGTGAGTATGTGACAAATATTTCCATCACTTGAGTCCTTACCAAACTCTGCAATGATAATATCAAAATACTTGATACACTTGATGTTCCTAAATCAACTTCTATTTGATCGTAAGCCGTCTCTAAACTCAAAGATAGGTTGACTTCTCTCAATCCCTCATCCTCCAATTTCAATTATAAACAACCCACGGCTTGAGAAAATGTTTCTTAGGTCATTTGATCATGATGATTTATAAACCGGGGGCAAACTAAAGAGACACTCCTGCCACAGAACAAATGAACAAACTACAGAATCATTACGTATTGGTAATCAAATATACATCATAATTTTCTATAATCTGAGTACTAATTAGTATAAATGTCTCTGGAATTTTCTATATTGTCATCATGGTTATGCTGTTTATCAGGGTTGGGTCTTCACACCGAGCTCGCCACTACGGTAATGCTGTGTATTTATCAAGGTTGAAACAATAATTCCTAATCATCAAATTATCGCCCCATCGGTCTTATGGTCTTATCATCTCTATCCTAATAACGTACTTCACCACTTCGCGGGCCACTTTTCCCCGCCACCACCACTCCAACTTCAAGACGCATTTACTTACGCACTTACGATGCCAAACCTTCTCCTCAAGTCTCAAATCATTCTTTCGATCGAAGCAAAGCGAACGACACCGCGATTGAGTATTTGAAAGCTTGCAAAGCTATTCGATGTCGAACGACGCTCCAGTACAGAATAGCTGGAAGAGCCTTTGATGATGCCGATAGAACCCACGGCTTGCCGATTTTGACCCCGAGTGAAGAGGAGTCGATTGTTCAATATATCTTCCAGCTAGATGCAAGAGGGTTTTCCCCCTGGAGGGTTGACGTGAAAGATATGGCCAATCATTTGCTCGAGATACGCGGCCTTCAACTCATAGGAACCGACCGCTTTGTTGCACGACAACCAGAGCTCCGTACGCGTTTCTCTCACGTTTACGACTACCAAAGGGCCTTGCAAGAAGATCCCCATGTGTTGGACGCGTGGTTCCGTTTGGTCACCAACATGCGTGCGAAGTACGCTATCTAGGACTGTGATTTCTACAACTTTGGCGAGACGGGCTTTGGAGGCCATTTCACAGTCGACTCTCATCAAGGATCAAGTGACCAAGCACCAAGGAAGCTCTCCAACACCGATTTTAGCCTCTGTTGACCAATTGGCCAAGGCTACGGTAGCTGTTAACCACCAGCTTACACTTTTGACCAGTGAGGTCAAGGCACTTCGAGAGGCTAACGAAGCCGAAACGCCGTCTGGCCAAAAGAACCCGATTACAGGATTCGGGACCTCTTACCGGTGAGGAAGCCAGCCAGCTTTTGGTGGAGAAGGGCGTTGTTGAGAAGGAAGGACGAGACAAAGGTGCGGGGGAGGGGTCGTCAATACGACGCAAAACGAGCACGCGGCACTGTGGCATCTGTCGGAAGGCCGGCCACAATGCAATGACCTGCCCAGAGGCAATAGATGCAAGTAGTTCATCGGATTCCAAGTAGAAGTAATTGATTTGACCACTTTTTCGTGGAGTTATGAGGGTTGCAAGTTAGGTAGTCTGGAAAAGTGGCCCGCGAAGTGGTGAAGTACGTTATAGTTATGTATGTTAGTTAGTTTATTTATTTTTTAAAAATTATTAATTGTTATTTAGTTACTAATTAGGTGTCATACAAGTTGAGAAATGCTTGTTTTCTACTTTGAAAAGCATAATTTTGTTCATCATTTGATTATATAAAAGGGAACCTAGTACCTATTATACACAACAATCTTAATCACTATAAATTCATACAGTAGCGTTTTATGTTCGTGTAGTTGTAATGGCTTAGCACTAAAACTGGTCCAACTTTCTAATGGCCCATTTACAGCAATGCCCACGAATATAAATTTAATTGTTTAAAAAATGAGACTTAAAATGATACCACCTTAGATAGCTAATTTATGACGTCAAGAATGCGCACTCTGTCAAATGTTAGCTTTAATTTTGTTTCTCGAATGCCGAGTAATTCCATACTGCGGGGAACAGGTAAAACTAACTTGACTGAACATCACTTCTTGCTGATATTCGTTATTCCGTTACTGAGTTTATCATGAGTTGTGTTTCTTTTCATTATAGAGTTAGGGTATTTCCATAACAAATAAAATTTCCTCCATTTCCACCTTTGGTAAATTGTTTTTGGTTATTTGAATAAACATAACTACGTGATAACACTTATACACTCTACGTACAAGTAATGAATCCTTTTCTCTCCACCCTTAACTTCCGGTGTTACATAAAGGAAAGGCAAAGGCAAAAGGAATACGAAGGAAAAATATTAAATACTGAAAAGTGTGCTGTAAGTGTACCGTAATTCACTAAAATCACAACATTTAGCTAAGGACCTTACATTTGTACATACATACATTATCATTTATTACCAAAACATCTCTAAACCTTCTCTACCCACCGACAATTATTTTGTGATAAATCTAGTCCACGTATTCATTAAATAAAAGAGGGATGTAAAACAAGAGCTTATGAAGGTTCCATGACAATGCAAGTATACAGACTACAAACAGAAGAATGATCAGTATCAATATTTATGTATGTAGAGGACTAGCACAGTCAAGAAAAGAAGATATATGTCAATTAAAAGCACCTACTGATGTTTTTGATATACTCTTACTCTCTTTTCCAGACCATTTGTCTCTGTAATTGGCTTTCAAATACTTAGGTATATGTAATATATGTATAATACTTATTCTTTGACTATTATGTAATATTAATAATCTCTTCATAGCTCTATAGCTCCATAAGATAAATGAATTAAAAATATATATATATTAATAATCTTGTCTATTGCTATAAACTGTAGAGTGGTAGAAACAGTAAGTAGGGCAAAGGAGCTTAATCGAGCCAATATTAATGTGCCTAGTAGTCGCAGCTAAGAAAAGAAAACCCCGAAAAGGTTAATTCTAAGATCAAGAAATGCAAAGAGAACTAGTAGTTATAATAGGCACATACCAATAGACATCTTATAAAGTACCATCTTTGACTTTCTTTTAGTCTCTGTCACTCCATACTTTCTAAAAGCAGGCCCTGACTTTTCTCTACATACCTGCATCCTACTCTTTGTTACTTCTTGATTTTTCTATTACTTGGTGTCAGTTACTCAGATAGCGACTCTTGGCTAAAAAAGGCGCTCTAAGTGTTTACTCTTCCTTAGCTATGTATATACAGGCCATAATGTGGCAAATTTCAATATATCTAAACATTAAGATATATTGAGACAGATGGGTGATTTATTAATAGGGGTCTATGAAGGAAATGTTATGGAGGTGTTATTATATAGAGTCGAGGTAAGTCACGTGATGTGCAAGGTACACCTACAACCATTATGATGCTAACTGCCTCTCTTCTGGAATATCCCTTTTATGGCCTATAAACCCTAACCCTAATCTCAGATTAGGACATAATGTAGACTCTACTGTAGACTAAAATAAATACTAAAGAAGTTGCTCATGATTACCAAGGCACCAATCATACCAAAGTATGAAACACTGAAAAATGTAAGGTAAGTCACTAAAGTCACAGCATTTAGCTATGATCCTTTTATGTTCAAAGTAGGCTTTAACCCGTTTCTCTTGACCTGCAATTACTAAGTCATAAATATTGTTCATTTTTTTAATACATAGAAAAGAGAGACTTGGATCAAGAGCTAATACAAGTTCCATGAGATTAAGTCACTTGGCTATTCAGTCTTCCTGCCCACATGGACGAATTTTAAATGTACTGTAATTTATATTTTTGCTTTACCACTTCAATGGTAAAACTATCTTTCTAGTCCTTAAAAACCTCCTAGATGGCCTGAAATACTTATATAAGTCACTAGTACCATGAAATAGATGACATTTCATTTCAACTCTTGGTAGGTGAATTATTTTGGGGATGTGATTCTTTTGCTGTAGTTTCTATAACCATTGATGTAGCTGCCATTCAAGGTAGTCCCTTAGCATTGCCTTTCGATACACATAGAGAAGAACTAGTTAGTTACTGAATTTTGAACGAAGGCATGAGGATATGTTTTTTTTTTTTTTTAATTCATTAATCTTATGGAGCTAAAGAGCTATGAAGATGTTCATGAGGATATGTATTTACAGGGCCTTTCACCATCATAACCAACTCCGTGATGTAATGAGGTAGATGGTTGGCAAATTTATTTGCATAATCTTCACTAGAATGAGGAAGCCCTTTAACTGGAAGTAGTTTTTGAGAGCCGGCATAAAAAAGGCATCGTGTCCTAGATAGGTATAACTTACTGTATACAGATACATTATATGGAGTGACCCTTTTTTTTTTTTTTTTTTTTTTGTAGCTAGATTTGTACCTTTATACAGTACAATACAAAACACAAAATAAAGTCTAAATATAAAATTAAATAATTGAAGCTCAATATAGGAGGCCTGTTTCACACATAAACACAGATGTTCGTTTAGGGCTGTCAAAACGAGGAAAACGATACAATAGGATGTCAGATAAGACGAAAATTCACGGCACGCCACAAACCATAGCCATAGCCTTGTAAACAGGTGTTTGATACTATTTTTTCTCTCTGTTGTAATAACTATGCCCTAGCCAAGAAGAAAATAAAGGCTACAGCAAACCCGTTAAAATGGAGAAGAGTAACGGCAAATATAGTTCTTGTTAGAGAACAGACCTTTGCTAGATAAGGTAGTACATAGGTCTGATAACCAAGCTACTATGGCTCAATGCGGACTAGGGTCAACTCTAGCCTAGAAATACGAGAAATGGTATGTCGGCTTACCGTCCCCAGACCCAAACTCTTGAGTTTGGGAGCTTACGACAATGAGTGATGATAATAGCTACCTTATCCCCTAAAACCCGTATTTGTATTCTGGATCATGTAGATCAGAAGAGACTGTGAAGATAATCTGGTCCAAAAGCCCGCCTCTTAATCATCATGTGGTGCCATGTAATGGTCAAAGCTTGAACAGATGAGATTGTTTCTAGGCACTGGACTGCCCACCGGGGTAGCTGCCAGGCTGGGCCTGATACAAAGTTGGTGCAGGATTTGCATACCTAAAACTCACCTTACATACACCCCTTTTAACAGCAATATGTAGCTTGGTTCGATAATGATGGCATCAGTGTTTGGTGAGAGAGCAACTACATTTCTCATCTCTAAGGGTAAGGGGAGCTGTACCGAACTGCAATAGGTAAACATCATCCAAGATCTTTATATAAAAGGTTGTCTGCTCTCCTCTAGTTTTGTTTTCTTCTCTTCCCTTTCCTCCTCACCCCATCATCACTTCATTCGCTCTGCATCTTACATTGCATCTTACATTACCTTCATCTTTACCAACTCAACTTATTCAATCTTTCATTTGAAGCACATCTTTGCATTCCAACTACCAACATTTCATCTATCATCCACTTACTTACTACCTTTCCAATATTCAAAATGGTTTCCACTGTCTTCACTGCTGTCATTGCCGCTGCCGGCGTCATGGCCGTTGCTCTTCCTCAGACTGAGAAGCTCGGCTGTCTTGAGTCTTCCAACAACTTCCTGAGCTGGGACATCACTGACTTCGACTTCCACTGGACCAACACCTTCAGCACCCCCGCTCACTCCGTCCCCCAGGGCTATGTTAGCTTCAATGCGACCAACGCTGCCATCGATGGTGCTGTTGAGTGCAAGGCCTTCAGCACCACTTACCCCAACTTCTTTGTTGCTGGCCAGTACTATGACTGCGTCGGTACCACCGTCCAGTCCACGAAGTTCGAGTACGTTGCCGAGTCGGGTCTGTTTACCATCAACCAGGCGTGGCAGTGCGGCAGTAACGCGTAAGTCTATTCTCTTTATAATCTGATATATCTGTTTGATCAACTTGCTAACTATACCACAGTTTCAACAAGACCGGTCACCTCACCCCTAACCTCCAGTGCACTGACACTGGTGTCGTCACCAACCCTTCGTGGGAGGCCAACACCAACCAGGTCTACTCTACCCAGGAACACACCTGCGAGAAGGGCAGCTTTGCTGTTTCCCCTGATGCTTAGATATCTGGGTAATTTTGATGACTTTTCTTACAACCCCCATACAAGCGCTCGCAGAGCCAATGGTATTATATTATGACTTGCTTTCTTGCCTCTCCTGCTGGTTTGCGATATTTATATTGCATAGGAGTTATCTTTTCCATGTCCTAGATGCTTGGATAACCCAACAGCTAGCTGTTGTTTCCTTGTGGGCTAGCTTCCTACTTCATCTTCTGGATTCATTTGATCATGGCCTTTCTCGTTTTGTTGTTGTTTTGTAAAACTTTAGTAGTATATTTCTATATAGAACTTCATGACATATTAGTTCTTTGAACTTCTGATTCTACTTTTAATAATGCCATGTAGCATGTTATTGCAATGTGATATGACTGCTAGGGATATAAGGTCTTGGTTAAGTATATTTCAAAAGTTAGGGATATTCACTATAACTTAAAGCCTCGTATCATTAGTCTTGTCAATAAATTTACAGATACGTAGTAGTGCCTAGTTAGTTAATAGTTATTTTACTTTGATATCTGTCTTGAAGGTTACACATGAATTTGGCTTGCCGAGGTTCCCTAAAAACGGTTTATCTTGAGCAATTTATAGTTTGTCGCCTGTAGTAAAGCGTGTCGCATTGTTCTAATCTCAACACATTCACAAACGAGTTACTATTTACTTCTATGTCAGCCACAGTTGTTAGTGTTTCTAATCACAAATTCTCTACTATAATTACACAAGGGTTGCTCGGTCATTGTTATTATAACTATAGCCACTGTATATAAGTCTACATGCTTGGACAAAAAAGATGGTACAAAACATGTCTTTTTTTTTTTTTTTTTTTTTTTTTCCATCTTTTGCATTCCCACAAAAACAACGGACATACTACATATCCAATGAATGTTTCTATTTCTTTTCAGCGAGGAGCACATAATTTATGAACTGTGCTTTAAAAGAACCGCAGCAGTACTATTAGTATTTGGACTCAAATAGCACTGGAATAAATTTACTGGGGCAAACGCACTAGAAATGGTAAGCTATAGTACACCAAGGGCAGGTCTACATACTAATGAAGCACTAAGAGTGACGTACAAGAATTTGTATTAACTAGTCATATAAGGCATGATATAAAATGTTAGCAGCAAATATGTCAAGTACTATCACAATAAGCACTCAAGGTTGATGTAGAGAAACATTTTGATTGAAGATAAGATTGAAGACTTGGTTTTTAAAGATGACATACTTATACAAGACATCTTGAATAAATAGGTAATCTATATTTGAATTAATGGCATAAGTCATAGGATTTGCTTGTAAAAGAATAAGCGACCACACCTGTTCTATTAGTACATAATTCACTACGCATGAAACAATGACTGCAGGGCTGTTATTTATTTAAATTGAATTGCTTTTAGTATAAATAAAGTTCGCTGTTTTTTGCGGCTATCATGGGTTTTTAGGGACTAAACACGATCTACTATACTTTAACGATAACCATACTTGCAAGCGTCTCTTGCCACAACTACGCTATAATTACTATTCATTGACTGTCACTCTAGCTACACCGCTGCCTCCAAATATCCAGCCACAAAATAAGAAACCACATTGATAAGGTCAGGAATAAAGTCTTGTTTGTATTTGTTTACTGAATAATATACGACGACAAAGTCAATTATAACTTTGGATATCTTGATTCTTGTATTTCAAAGTGTACACTTTATTCACTTTAGTACCTTAATAATTGCAATCAACAACAATCTCAAATTGAATCACTTCTTAATTCAATCAATTCTTATTCCTCAAACTAATAACTGTAAGTTTGTGATCCTGACTCACTACATAGTTTTAGCTAAGCACTAATATTTTTATCTTGATATAGTCATATCTACTGTTATTTCATTACCTTATTTACACTCGATTTTAAATCGTCGGAAGCCATGGAAGACTTTGTCGAGCTTAACGAAGAACATCAACTACTTATTTGTCTCCCGTGTAAGGCAGCAATTCGCCCAGGAAAGAGCATCGAAACTCACTTTCGCCGCAAGCACAAAGTTAAAGGAGAGACTATCAAAAATATCATCGATTACTATGGCACTCAAGATTTAGCGGATCCGAAGGTGCATGCTCTCCCCCCCGATGGAAGTCCAGCTATCAAACGACTTGCTGTCCGCCGCGGATACAGTTGTTCTATGTGCCGATATCTCACAATATGCAAGGACAATATCACTCGCCACTGGAGAGACGTAGGGCATACATCTCTAGACCCCAAGTCGAAGATTGTACTATTACAGACTTGGATGGACCGGAACTTTGCCCGATACTGGATTGTCAGCGATGGTGCAGCCAATTTTGGCACCGCGTTAGCTAAACAGACAAGCACCAACCCAATGGAGCTCATGTTAGCCGACTGTGAGGCCATGCTAGCTTCTGAGGATGCCGAACGACTTCGGATAGGAGACCTGAAGGAAGACATGGACCGAGACTCGTCGTGGGTGAAGAGGCTACAATGGGTAAAGCACTTTGAGTCGCGTGATTTGATAAAAATCTATGAGGCTGCCGAATGGATTCAAGCCAAGAATGCTAAAGCCCAGCAAGTCCACCAACAAACCGAACAGGCTGTGCATGAACGAAATATGCTGCTCCGTCTCGGGGAGAGCTTTGATCGTGAGATCCAACGATGCAGCTGGCGATTAGATAGTGTGCCAACCGAAACACTTCAATGGCTCGGCAGTATCATGACTACTGCTCCCAACGGAATGCCATTTGGATTGAAAGGCAAAGAAGCGTCGATGGTCAAATACCGAACTGTGGGACAACGATACTTGGGCTTGTGCTGGCGAGCACACCGCATTGGACGAGACGAGGCCATGAAGCAATTGGCTGTTAAGTTCACGGATGAGCAGTGGAATCTGCTGTGCACTGTCGTACAGGAGCTTGAGAAGAGCATCAACATCAATCGAAATCATGTTAGATATCATCGGAACGAAGATCATGACGACGAAGACGAAACTATAGACGAAACTATAGAAGACGGCCGACTTCATGATAATGTCTACAAGGAGCTTGACAGAGCTGTCTTTTCGTTCATGGTAGCTTCGATCAAGACTCTGGTTGGTGGGCACATATACTCGAGCTCGCTTCTGTGCTTCTGTGCAGCTCTAGGTATTCGCTTACAGCCGCTTGGTTATACTGAGCCGCACTTATATACTGGACTGTTGGCTGCTATCTTGTGGTGGTCAAGACTGTTTTTCCTTGAGTCCGTATTCGACAGCAAACCCCGGAGTAGCGACGAAGGTGATATTGAGTCGGTGAAGGAATTCCGGGAGCAGCATGCAGTTTGGATGTGCACTGGCTCATATACTGTCATCAGCACTATCATCGGCTGGATGGCATACGGAAAGGGCTGGCGGTCACGCATGGGCGGACAGCCGTCTGTTCGTTGGGCTGAGGATGGCGAGTCTTTGTTTCATAATGGAGAACGTATCATGATCCAAGACTTCACAAGAGCGGCTAGAGAGCAGGTAGTTGAGGCACAGAACTTACTAGCTTTACTACTGGGAGACTCATGGCAAAAGATGAAGCCGAAGATTGATCTTAAGCTGCTTGCTGATAACATGATCCGGCTTGGAGCCGGCCAATCTTTCGCCACGAACACGAACAACAAATGGCTTGAGCCCGGACCATCTTTGGTGATAAGGCAGCTGTCCACATCGATTTGGGATTCCAGCAGACATGTATTCAAAATAGATGGCACCAACCGCTGGCTACGCCGGCTCAGAATGTTCCGAGAGGTGCTCATGCTACTTGTCCATGTATGGGGGGTTACCCGGAAGAGGGCCGGAGCTTATGACGCTGCGTCACTGTGATTCATGGCAGCTGATGCGCAATGTGTTTGTGTTTGACGGACAAGTGATGATTGTCACGGATCGAGACAAGATGAAGGCCATCCGGATAACTCACGCAAGGTTGCTCGGTTTCTGCCAGAGAATATTGGCCAAATGGTAGTGGCTTACATCGCTTGGCTGATCCCCGTGGAACGAGTACTCCGGTCTGAATGTAACTTGGCCAAGGCAAACAACGAGCAATTAGAGTTCATGTGGCACGACGGCAGCTCTACTGTATGGGATACGGACCGACTTAGTCAGAAGCTAGCACGGGTATTTCAGGCGGCTACCGGCGTGAGGTTAGGCGTGGGAAGATACCGCGTGGTGGCCATTGAGTTGGGCCGGCATATTCGCGGCTTGTACTGAACCAGATCGAGACTCGTGTAGACGACGACGACGCAGACGACGACGACATTGAAGTTGATCCAATCACCGGAGAACCAGTACACTGCGGCGGAAGCTGGAATATCATATGGGATCTTGCATCAACACATGGCAGCCGTGTTGCCCGACAACATTATGCGGTTCATATTGGATTCCCCGGCAAGCTACAGCCAGAGATGATTGCTTCATTCAAAGAGATCAGTCGGTTGTGGCATCAATTTCTCGAAGGAGACGAGTCCCAGAACGGGAAACGGAAGCGACCAGATCAAGAAGCCGAGTGTGAGACCAAACG
>RMBW01000201.1:0-29359 GCA_004009845.1 Davidsoniella eucalypti | reverse complement strand
AATTAAAACAATAAAAACATAACAGAAAACAAGAAAACATAACACAAAACATAAAAAACATAAGGAAAAAACACAAAGAAAATAACAACACCACGAATCATCACGAAGTGCGACTGGTCACCCTCACCTGCAACACCATCGTGGTTTCACTTCCTCCACTCTCCCAGTTTCTCCCCCCTATTCCTGTTTTTTCAGAAATACTAGCAAGGCTTGCTGGTGCTTCGCCTTACTAAATAGATCTTCCATCTTTATCTCACCATCGCAGACGTCTTTCAACTCTTGTCTTTGCTCAAGCCACATATCACAGTCCAACACCAAGTGCTGAATAGTTTCAATGTCCAGCTGACAATGACGACACATGCTACTCGATACCTTGCCTATGGTCTTTAGGTACGGCAGGTAAGCGCCCTTCCCCGTTAGAAGTTGATAGTAGGCTGTTGTCAGCCTCTTCTCACCCTCAATCGGTTTCAGATCACTCACTCCTGTCTTACCAAGAGACCGATAGTGATTCCCAAGTTTGTCGATATCACGGTTGATTAGTGTGTCCCAGAGGTTGAAGATGTTCTCTTTGATCTTTTTCTTGATATACCCAGTGGTTGCGATAGAGGTGCATACTCTTTTTTCAAGAGCCTCCTTTGCAAGCTTATCCACTATCTCATTTCCTTCTATTCCTACATGTCCAGGGCACCAGTGTATTTCTATACTGGTGTCGAGGTCCTGCAGGTTTAGCTTCTCTATGAGGTTCGTGAATATACCAGGCTTCCGTACTCTTTGGATGGCAGCTTGGCTATCGACAAAGATCAGGACTCGTTTCCGTAGTGGCAGTTTTCGAACGTAGCAAAGGGCTCTGTAGATCGCATAGCTTTCGCAGTCTGCAACCTCAGTGTAAGGACCCAAGGCATTTGCCTCTTGAAACCGCACCGTGTTATTATCCATATCGACAAAGGCATAGGAGGATTTGTCACCCTCCATAGACCCGTCAGTGTAAAGACAATAGGCTTCGCCCAACCATAGGGTTGCTAGGGTTGTCAGGTGGATTTCCTTTGCTTCTTCTTTTTTGACCATTGGAATGTGTGTTGTGATTGGGGTACGCTTGGCCCATGGTGCCTCCCATACAATTTTAGCTCGCTGAAGTGCCTTGAAAGGTATCAGGTACTTGATGTCCACGGCAATTGCTTGCACTTGTGACTCTCGCTTCAATTTGTAGGGACCCAAGATACCAAGAGACTCAAAGTCAGACTCCGAGTTCAGATGGTCCTTGGTGGGTTGGGCGCAATGACGTATGGGGTGGTGTTTAGGGAATTGTAGAAGTCTTGTTCCGTACTTGAGGTTATTCCATTCCAAGTTGATCTCAACTGGTTTAATGCCAGCCTCTATTTCACAAGCCCTTTTCGGAGCCTGCTTGTAGGTGCCAAGCATCATGGAAATCGCCAAACTTTGTACTTTTTCAAGGTGTTTCTTGAGGGAAATGGGCTTCATTTTTGTCCACCAGAGGATCGAACCATATTCCATGATAGGACGAATCACAGCTTGGTACAACTGTCTAGTTGCTTTCGCACTTAGACCGCTATACTTCCGCGAAATCCGTTGAATTCCCATTAGGGTTCTGGTTGCTTTAAGGGTTCTGTCTTGGACATGCTCGCTGAAATTCAGCTGACAGTCTAGCCAGATTCCTAGCCACTTGATCTTCTCTGACGGTTGTATTGTCGTCCCTAGGACGTCTATGTGTTCATTGCTTACTGCTTTACTCCTTGTTAAATGCAGAAGCTCAGTCTTGGAACTCTCAAACTCGACGGAACTATCGTCGGCTTGCCTGGTGAGATCTTCAACGATGGCCTCTAGAGCTCTGCAATTTCTTGCAAAGCTTTTGGAAGCTACCGTAATCAGAATATCATCAATGTATGAGAGCTGAATGCCATGAACTTGGATGGATTGGGGGATGTTGATGTGTATAAGTCTCGAATAAATCAAGAACAGAATGGGGGAGATTGGGCTGCCTTGCGGTATGCCTTGGTCAATAGTGTAGAAGTTTGTTCGTTTGCCATCAAAACATATCTGGACCTTCCTCTTTTGAAGGAAGGCTGCGATCCATTGGGTGCAGTTATTCGGAAGACCTAGATCTCTGCAGTGCCATAGTAGGGTATCCCTATTAACATGGTCGAACGCGCCTTTGATATCAAGTAGTGCAATACTCGATTTCAGGCCCTGTTCTTTCCATGACTTGACTTGGTCCATGAGAACCATTGCTGCATCGATCGTCGATCGTTGTTTCCGTCCGCCAAACTGCGTTGGGTGAAGCAGGTCGTCCTTTGTTGCAGCCAAGAAACCAAGTCTCTGTGCAAAAATTCGTTCCAATACTTTACCTAAGCAGTTCAGCAGCGTGATAATCCGATATGCCTTGATACGGGAATAGTCTGGCTTGTTGGGTTTTTTCAATATCACTCCAATGCCCTGGCGCCACACCGTAGGACACTGTCCTTTAGTGAATAGCTCCGTGTAGACATAGTGGAAGACCTCGGGGATAGCCCTATAAGCATTTTGGATCATTTGGAAATTAATCCCATCTGGTCCAGCAGACTTCTTAGGGTTTGAGGTCATGATAGCTCTTTCAATCTCAATGGTAGAGATGTTAGGCCAAGGCCATTTCGAGTTCTCGTGATGTGGGATGGGTAGAGTGTCTTCGTCCTCAAGGGACTCACCTTTTTCGCCGCCCACAAGATTCAGTAGCATCTTAGCTTTGTCGTCGAAAGACTCCGCCTTGACACCATTTTCCTCGAGTGGTTGTATATACGAGTCGGTTGTGGGTTTCGTGTATCTCATAGCAGTGAAGACTTCGTCGCCGGTTGCTTGTTCTAAGAAAGAATTGAAATAGTTAGCTTTGGTTTTGATAATGGCATGGAAATACCTGTTTCGTTTTTCTTTGTACTCCGTCAGACAGATCTTATCCTTCTTCCATTGTCGTTCGGCCCTCAGGAAGGACTTCCTCAATAGCTTGAGTTCGTCGTTCCACCAAGGCTTACTCCGGGGGCAGATGCGGGCCTTCGGCATCACCTCTGCGCAGGTATCCTGGATGGCGGCGGTCAAAATGGCCGCCAGATCCGGTCGAGTATCTCTTTTTTTGAGATTTTCTAATACTAATGCCTCCTTTTTTTGGAGGCTCTCTCTGAACTGTTTCCAGTCCGTTTTTTTCAAGTTATATATTGTTTTCCTTCTCTTTTTCGTTTTTTCGGGCGTCGTGGAACTGCAACTTAATGCACTGGTGATCCGAACCGTGGAGACCTTCACACGTCCAACTAGTTTTCGTTTGCTTCATCTGCCCAGTGAGGAAGGCGAGATCGATGATTGATGTTTTCTGCGACCTGGTGGTGAAGAAAGTGCCCCTGTTGACCAGAGCATTCTCGGGATCCACTACCAAGTCAGCATTGTTCCTCTGCAACCAACCAACGACTTCATCTGCATGCTGTGATTGCTCACAGTTCACAGACCACCATGGATGATGGTGTTGAAGTCCCCGACGATGATGCCATTCCCAACCTGCCATTGCTGGACAAGCGGGTGCGGTAAAAGGGGCTGGGTCGGATGGTTGTAGAGGTTGACCAATAATGGTTGCGCGTCGATATGAAGTCTTATGCATTGAAAGTCGCTGCTTGCGATGTCGAGAGGCTTTTCTATTGTGAAGTCAATGTCCTTTTGGATATAGGTCACGACCCTTGGTTTTGTTAGCAAAGTTAGAGCTGGTTTGACGGTGTGAAAGTTTTGGTGGTCCTGGAAAATCCATTTGCCTTCTTTTTGCCATACCCAGGGTTCCTGAATGCACAATATCTCAACTCCCTGCCTTATTGCTAAGTCAAAGAGATGATCTAAAATGCCTTTTCGCTTTCCCTGATTTGTGCTGAAATACCGTAAGTTTCCTAAACATATTCAACGATGGTTACATGCTTCGCGGCGAAGTGGACTGGCTGAGTCAGGCAGTGCTTCGCTTCTTGTTGGGTTCGTACAGTGAATACGACGGATACGCACTGTTGGTCCTTCTTTGGTTTGCCCAAGACTCGGGTCAACTCCAGCGGCTTGATGCCATTGCTGTAGGCAAACTCCTTCGCGAAGTTCGCGACTTCGGACTTGGGGACGCCGTGCATGACCAGCCGTTGCCAGTCTTCCGGTTCCACGCAGTCCTTCCAGCCGAGGGGGCGCAGTTTTGCAAGCCACGTGGTCTTGGTTGAGAGCAGGTGGCGAAGTGTTTTGAGATGAATTCGAGCGAAAATGGTTGAAAGGTGCCACTTCGTCGAAAAGTGTGTAGGAGTTGTTCGAGGGCAGCTAGTCTCTGCGAAACTTCTGACTCACCAGAGGACGTGGCAATGGGTTGGGTAGCGGCAGCCTGTGCTCTGACAACAGCCGGGCGGAGAGTAGGGCAGTTGTGGTAGGTATGGCCAATTTGTCTGCAGCGGAAACAACCGCCTTCTGCCTTAAGCTTCTCCTTTTCCGCAGCAGTTAGCCTGGCGGGGCGTTCAGAGTTGGCTGGACGATCCGTTGTGGCAAGACGACGAGAGGGGACCCAGTCCATGGCGTCAGAGTCGACTGATGGACGGGGAGTGGGGGACAAAACATGAGGGTTGTTAGACGACCTGGGTGGACGACTTGGAAAATGATGACTGCTTGAGGGGGGCTGGCTGGGTGCGAACGGATGCAGTTCCATGCGAGTAGCGGCACGCTGCAGACCATTGATGACTTGTTCCAGCCGGGTTTCGTCGAACGCATGGTCAGCACGTCGGGCAAGATCGGGGTAGATTGCTCTGGAGAGATACCCGATGCTGTGTACGTCGACAGTGACCCCAGCTAGCAGGCGGAGCTTTTGGAACCGTTGGATGAAGTCGGAAAATGGTTCTTTGCGGCCTTGCCGAAGCTCGTGGAGTTCTTCCAACGCTCTGACCGTAACATGGGGTCAATGAACATCTTGTCCAGCTCAGCAAGGAATTCCTCGTACGGCCGGGACTGCAATTGGACTTGCTTGTACCATGGTTCGATTTGCATCATAATTTTGTCGAAAGTCGCGAGTAGATATAGGAGCAGATATTCCGTTGAGAGCCGATAACGGTTCCATCGGCAGCAATCTTGCCTTCCATTTCACACCTCCAGGCTGAATATTCCCGCTTGTCTCCTGAGAACTTGGAGGCATCAGGTAACGAGAATCTGGTAGTGGATTTCTGGGGCAGTTTGGCTTGTAACTCAGCTAGCCGAACTTCCTTTTCGGCAATGGAAATCTGCACATCGAGAGTCTGCTGGCGGAGGTGTTCAGCCTTGAGCTGGTTTTCGAAGCTCGAAAGGTCTGACGCACCTGCTCCAATGCCCAACATTCTATTGTTGAAGAGGAAGCGAAGGACACGAGCACGGGCAGCAGGCTCGGAATCGAAACGAGCGTGGGCTGGCTCGCTATGGCCGACCAGAACAGAAAGGGAGAAACGGATGTGACCCAAGTGGTCGTGGAACGAGGACTCATGTAATGCAATTTGAGGCCCGGTTGGGAAGGGGCCGAGGAGTTTGGCGATAGCTGGCCGAGCGGATCTTCGAAACAAGGACAGATAGCACCATCCTGGGGCGCGGACCAAACGACGGGCAGAGCGGGGTAGCCTGGTGCGCTGATGACGCACGACGGGCGAACCGGCGGGGTAACGTTCCTGGCACCATCGTGCACAGCACTGACTGGTGTAACCCAGGAAGGAAAAAGCGAGAAAAAAGAGGAGAAAGTTGAGGAAAATCATGGTGGGGGCAGACAAAATGTGAGTTTACACAACTAAATGTGAAAGACTCCTCACAAGCGAGAGCAAACAGTAAAGCTTTTCCAAAACGCTCAAACTTTACCGTGAAAAACTCGCTACGACGCAAGAAACAAGTTCTGCAGTAACGAGAAGTCAACTGGCTTAAGAGAAAGAGTTTATTCCAAACTTTGTAGTATGGTCTTGGGTGCGAAGAGAGTTATAACAAGGAGTTGTCTGAATCTGACAAAGTGAAAGCAAAGAGAGAGGACAAGACGAATCGTGTTGAACAGTCAACAATAAGAGAATCAGGTATCTTCTTTAAAGTGTGACGATCTACGACGAGAACGAGGCTTGCAGAAGTAGAAGAGATATAGTATTTGACGAGGTTAAAGAAGATAGAGAGGGAAGAGAAGAACTAGACAAGAATAAGGAGGGGAGACGGCCTCCTTATATAGACAAAAGTAACGGCTGTGGTAGATACCACAGCCAACAAGATTGGGTCCTAGATCCTTTCATCTACCAAGGCAAACTCCAAGCAGCCTCCAGGGACCCGGTGGACTGGATCACCCTCAAGAAAGGCCGCTGGGCCTTCCAATTCCACGAGAACCTAAACATCGCGGAAATTCAGTTGATCGCCCTCCAAAACCTACTCAAGGAGAACGCCCCTGAACTCGGCCAACTGGACAAGCTCTATGAGCTCCTCAACGACATTGCCACAGACATCACCTCCTTCCTCACACCAAAGAAACCTGTCCAGCCACCGGTTGTCAAGGATGAATACGACGAGGAAGAAGAACTAGCGGCTCTCGCTGAAACCCTAGAACGTCATGGCCTCAAACTAGCCGCCCCTACCCGTAACGCTCCTACCTCCGCTCAAACACACGCACCCTCTACGACGCCCACATCAACGCCCCTAGCTGGCGGCATTACCATTCTCCCCAACCGCGAAGACTCCATCTCTCGCCGTAAGGACGTCCTAGACGCTGTGCGCAAATTCGACGGATCGTTCGACTACACCACATGGAAGCACGAGCTCAACGAGAAATTCCTCGTCGACTTCCAGAGGTTTCACTCGCCTAGGGACCAACTAGCTTACACCATGAACTCACTCTCTCCCGAGATCAGGGACCAAGTCCGCCCCAAGTACCTTCAGCACTTAGCGTCCCCTACCGGCTTCCAGCTATTTATCGCGTACCTAGACTCACGCTATGACGACCCAGACCGCGCCAGAACGGCCAACCGCCTACTGATGAAAATAAAGCAGGGACCTAGCGAGCCTTTCGAAACATTCACCAACCGCCTATGCGCCCTCCGCGACAAAGCCCAAATTACAGACCATAACACACTACTGTCCATCCTCCAAGAAGGCCTGCACCCAGACATGCAGGATCACCTTGCCACGCTCTTCCACATCAGACCCTTCGACACTATGATAGCAACAATGCGTCCTGTCGCCAGAGTCAAGGAAACCAACAAGGCTCGCCGCGCCACCTCCTCCAACTGGCGCCAGCCTACCCCTATGCAGCCCTCTCAGGCGCCCCCCGTGAACAGCAGCGCAACCACTTTCAAGCCCTGCCTCTTTTGTCAACAGACCACGCACTCCTCGTTCAAGTGCTCAGACGCTCCCCCCTGCTCCTCCTGCAACCTAAAGGGACATTCCCCGAGGTTCTGCCCAAGCTCCCCTAACTTCTGCTCCAAATGCAAGAGACCAGGCCACAGCACCGCAGAATGCCGTAACTCACGCAACGCCAGGGGTGCCATCCGCGCCAACGCCGCGGCCACTAAGCCATCCATCTCCCTAGAGGATGTTCGCTCAATGATCAATGAATGTCTAAGTACCTCGCAACCGCAATCCTCTAGCACCGCCCCTTCAGTCAGCAATGAGCCGGATTTTTAGATAGTCGGGGGAAACCGCTCCCCGACAAGGGGGAATCAATTGGAGATAGAATAGTCAGATTAGAAATGAGTGCCTCGGGTAATTATTTAGACGTAAGTTTAGGTGACTACTCGACTAAGGCCCTCGTGGATAGTGGCTGCCTCACTGTCGCCGTCGTTCCCCCGCGTCTCCTCCCTCACGCCATCCTCACCCACACCATCTCCGAACGAGAGATTGTCCAAGTCACTACACAGGACAACCCCCCGCACATCGACACCATCGCCGCCTTCTCCCTCACCATCAACGGCCACCAAGAAACCATTTGGGCCTACGTGGTTCCTGGCCAAACTGAGGACATCATCCTAGGCCAGAGATGGTTGGTAAACAACGATGTAAGGCTCCGGCCTCGGAAACAAGAGGTGATTATCGCACCTGCTGAAGAGCTAAACGCAGAAGAATTTTATAAACTCTGCAGCGAGGAGGGCAACGTGAGTATTTATAGAGCTTCGCTGGAGAACATCCAGATCGCTCTCGCCCATAAGGACAAATCACGTCCGCATTTACCCGACTGGTTAGAGCCAGTAGCCTCGGCTTTCGACCCTAAACTAGCCGAGACACTACCCCCGCACAGGCCAGGAGTAGACTTGGAAATCAGGCTCAAACCAGGCGCCAAAATCCCTACCCAGTCGCTTTACCCCCTCACACGCCCGGAACTCCTCGTCCTCCAAAAGACCCTGGAAGGCCTCAAAGGCACCCAGTTCATCAGCCCCTCTGACTCGGAACACGGGTCCTCCGTCCTCTTCGTCAATAAACCAGGAGGCGGAGTACGCTTCTGCGTAGACTACCGTGGAGTTAACAACGCATCAATCAAGGACAAGTACCCCCTGCCTCTCATGGGAGAAACTCTGCGTCGCATCACAGGTTCTGAATGGGTTTCCAAGGTAGACGTTATCTCGGCCTTCCACCGCATCCGAATTGCCCCAGGCTCCGAACACTTAACAGCCTTTCGCACCCCACTGGGTGCCTTCCAGTGGAACGTCGTCCCCTTCGGGCTTACCAACGCCCCAGCTGCCTTCCAACGCCGCATCAACGTAGTGCTGGACAAATGGCATGGTATCAACTGTGACGCCTATATCGACGACGTCTGTATCTATTCCAGCGGGTCCCTTGAAGACCACCGCAAACTAGTCCTGGAAATTATATCCGCCCTGGACAAAGCAGACCTCCAGCTCGACATCAGGAAATGCCAATTCGCAGCCAAGGAAATTAAGTTCCTCGGATTCCTGGTGGGCCCAGGCCTAGGCATCCGTGCAGACCCGGACAAGTCCGAAGCCATTCGCAACTGGGAACGTCCCTACACTCTGACAGAGTTACGCCGCTTCACAGGCTTTGTCAACTTTTACAGGGACTTTGTCCCTCGCATCTCCGAAACCCTGGCTCCCCTAACCAACTTAACCAAAAAGGATCAACCTCCTACATACTTTTCCACAAGTGGTACCTTTCAACCATTTCTGACCCAAATCATCTCAATCTACCTTTAAAATACGCGCCCCATCAGTACGATCATTTTGATACTGGATGCACCATGGCGCGACCAACACTCGCGGTGCTGTCGTCGATGGAAGTCGACGATATTTGTATGGGAGACCCCGCTTCTCAAAATTTTTCGTCAGACTCTCTCTGCCTTGTCCCCACTCCAAATCACGGGACTGAAACCCTAACCCCAACCAACACAAAAACCACCGTTAAACGTGGTTTCGAGGAGGTAGAGCTACCAAGCTCCCCTCCAGTCCCCCTAAAAAAATTCCAGGAGGCTAAGGGCCTGAAAGCTTCACGCTGGGTCGGTCCTGACAACACGGACGCCCTCATTGCCGCCGCTGTGGCAGAAATTATGCGTGGGGCCTCAACTCTGGTCTCTTTAAACCCTAAATTCGAGACCTTTCAGCTGCTGATTGCTCAGGAACTGGCGGACATGGACATTCCAGACACGCCGTCGCCGCTACCAAAGCAAAAGGCGATTGAAGCTGCGCCCGCAGACGTAGTTGCCTCATCCAAGGCACTGTTCTCTGCTGTGGTCAAGGCCACCCAAATCACACCAGCGCTGCCGAAGAAGGCAGACATCGATAATAACAACAAAAAGAAGAACAAGAAGAAGAAGAAGGCTCCTGCCTCTTCCGTCACTGAGCCGGCAAAGGCTGTCACTGACGCCACGACCCCCTCACCTGCGGAGACCGCTACCACTGCGCCTCCCAAGACTACAACCACCTCAACAACTAAACCGGCGCAAGCTACCGAAGCGACGCCCCTTACAAAATCGCAAGCTGCGGCCCCAGATGCCTCCGATGAAGGCTGGCAGAAGGTGACCCGCGCGAAACGTCCAAGCCCCTCTGTTAAGACTACACAGAGCACCACGCTGATGCTTATCGGTGGTGGCAAGATTCCTTCCCCCAAGCACATACGTGACTTGGTTAACTATGACGGAAAGATGAAAGCCATTGAGGTTTGGACCTCACGGAAAAATAACGTCATGATCAAGTGCTGCAGCGAGACTGTAAGGGTCTAAGGCCCATCAGTATTGGCCAAGTCATGCCTTGGCCCTACTTGACTTTGACATAAATAGGGACCGATTCCCTCGTAGTTTAGTCTTAGTTTCTCTTTCTCCCTCATCGGTCTCAATTCAATTCATCTTTACGACCATTTTTCCTCGCAAATCCTCGTATATCGTCTCATTTTGAGACCGATAACTCTTAAGTTTTTGTTGTCCAAGCCGTCTGCTTGCCCTCTTTTCTGTCCAAGCCGTCTGCTTGCCCTCTCTTCCGTCCAAGCCGTCCGCTTGCCCTCTCTGTTGTCCAAGCCGTCCGCTTGCCTCTCTTCCTGTCCAAGCCGCCCGCTTGCCACTTTTCCTGTACAAGCCGACCGCTTGATTTCTCCCTTTGTCCAAGCCGTTTGCTTGCCCTATTGCACCTGCCTTATCCGTCCGCTCGCCCGCTTCTCGCACACGTCCAAGTCACCATGTCTGGCTTGCTATTTCTGTTCTGGGGTCTCCTTGCTACCCTAACCCGCTGCGTCTACCACACCTGGCATAACCTTGCCCTAGCGCGTGTTTTCACCCTGAACCCCAACCAGGAATCGGCTGAGGGCTACATCTTGTCCGCCCTTGACCTACCTACGAAGCGCGCCTGGCGCGAACCCGGCTGGTGTTACCTCGCACTATTCAAGCGCAAGGAGCGCGCCCGTCTGGCTTCCCTCCTTGGCTTTTGCCCTTCCACACGCGACGTCCTCGCCCATAAGGAACACTTTCACGATAACTTGGGCCACCTCTCCTTCACCGGTGACTTTGTTGGCCACGTCGCCTGTGGAAACCGCGTAATCCGCGAAGCGCGTGCTCGTGCTCACGTATCCTCACGTCTCCTCTCCTCCTGTTTCATCGGCATCCCACGCTCTCCCCCGCGTGATAAGGATGGTAACCCCGTGCACTCTTCCCGCGCTCCTCTAGTCGCTCCAAGAGCTGCTGCATATGAAGCTGAGGAACTAATCTCATACGAGACCACTCACACCCGTGCCATTAGTCGTGCTGCCTCTGTTCGAAGCCTATCCCACTTTGCCCCTGGTGTAGATACCCATTCTCGTCGTCGCCCCTCCGTCAGCCAGCACCCTTCCCCCGACTCTGACTTGGCCCGTCTGGCCGAAAGCATGGGAATGTCTGTCCGCCACGCGTCGCGTCCTCCATCCCGTGGCCGTCAGCCGACGCGTTCTCCTGGCCCTGCCCATTCACGCGCTCCTCAGCCTGCCGACAATGCGCTGCTCAACGAACTTAGGGAACTAAAGGACACTGTTTCGCTTCTGTCCCAATTAGTCATAGGCAACCACACTGAACCTACCGCTCCCGCCATGCCTCCCGTCCCAACTACTGCCGTCACTACTAGAAGACGTTCGAGATCCCGTAGCCGCGTCCGCCCATCTCAGCCTCACTTAATCGAATTTGGAGGCACCCACGCGGAATACGAAAACTGGCGCACCTTAGCAATTTTCAAGATGCGAATCGACGGTCGAGCCATAGGCGACGAGCTAGCCCGAACCGCTTACCTGTTCAGCCGACTGGGCACCGACACACGCGCCAAACTCAACGAGTTCTTCGTCTCCATTAGCGACCAGCCAGGCTCATACGACAAGCTGCTAGACAAACTCGACCTCATGTTCCGCAGCCGTGCCCGTAAGTCGCAAGCCCGCACTGCTTTCTTTGGTGCCCGCCAGGAGTCCCACGAATCATTCCTCGACTTCTTCAACCGTTTCGAAGGGTTAGCTCTGGCCGCAGGTATGCAAGACGACGACATGCTCATCGACCTCCTACGTCGCGCCACACGGGAAGAGCTAGTGGTCAAAACCACCATCCTCTGGAGCCTGCCTACTTACAGGGAAGTCACTGAGAGCCTGCTCGACCATTTCAGCCGCCACCATGATTACTACGGTCCTTACACGAAGAAGACCTCGCGTCCTACCCAATACCGAGACAGCGACAACTGGAGAGCGCGTGCCGAGCCCCCTCACGAAGCAATGCTCCTCGTCAAACGCAGCAACCCCGTAATGACAAGCCACGTCTCAACCCTACTGAACGCAGTCGCATGCTACGAGAAGGAATTTGTTTCATCTGCTCGCAGCCCGGACATATCGCTAATCAATGTCCCTCGCGTCGAACTCTACAAGGACCTAAGACCAACAAGGTGCTGGTCAACGCAATCAACAGCGCGTGTGAAGACGGCCATACGCGATGAAGTCCGCCCGCGGTACGTGAAGAACTTGCGAAAACGGACCACCTGATGATGGATCGCCTGCTGCCCTCGTCCGAAAGCACCGCCGTGGTGGCCTCTACCAACACGCACCGCCCGGCCACTGATGAGGATGATTTGATGGATTTTTAGGTGACCAGGACAAGTCGCGCCCTGGTAAGGAGGATACGATGGAAGGCGAACAGATAGTTAGATTAGAGATGGGAGCTAAGGGAACGTATCTAGATTTATCTATGAATACTTTTTCTACGAAGGCTCTCGTCGACAGTGGCTGTCTCTGCCTCGCCGTCGTGCCCCCGCGCCTACTCGCCTACGCCACGAAGACTTTACCCATCGAACCTCGTAAGGTATCCCTCGCTGCATCGCAAACCAGTCCTCCCGTCATCACCCAAATCGCCAGTTCACACTACACTTGCCCGACCACCACGAGGACATATGGGCCTACGTCGTCCCCGGCCAGACCGAAGACCTGATACTCGGTCAACGCTGGCTCATAACCACGACGTGCACTTGCACCCTCGTTCCGGACAAATTGAAGTCCCTACGGCCGAAGAACTGACACCTGACGAATTCCACAAGCTCTGCGACAACGACGACGACCTCGCCATCTACCGGATTACACTAGAGGACGTCAACAGAGCATTAGCGCAAAAGGAACAGGAGAGACCTCCACTGCCTGAATGGTTAAGACCCGTAGCCTCTGCCTTCGAGGCAAAAGCGTCCAAGGACCTCCCGCCGCACCGGCCTGGAGTGGACTTGAAGATCGAGCTGCTGGAGGGAAAGACGTTACCTATACAATCGCTGTACCCGTTGTCTCGCGCAGAGTTGTTGGTGATGCAGAAGACGCTGACGGAACTACTGGCTACTAAATGGATAAAGGACACAAAGTCTGAAGTGGGCTCTCCAGTGCTATTTGTAAAGAAACCTGGAGGTGGAATTCGTTTCTGCGTGGACTACCGCGCAGTCAACGCTATTTCCAAAAAGGACTCATACCCCTTACCCCTTATCCACGACACCCTTCGGCAAATTTCGGAAGCCAAGTGGGTGTCCAAGGTAGACGTCATTGCGGCGTTCCATCGCATTCGTATAGCCCCTGGCTACGAGGAGTTAACCGCATTTCGGACTCCCCTAGGGGCCTTTGAATGGAACGTGATCCCTTTCGGTTTGACTAATGCCCCTGCCGCTTTCCAGCGTTACATCAATTCGGTCCTTCGGAAATGGCTAGGCATCAGCTGTAGCGCCTACATTGACGATGTGGACATTTACTCCAGTGGTACTGAGGAAGAGCACAGGAAGCTAGTGCTCGAAATTGTCCACGCACTCGATCTCGCCGGCCTGCAACTCGACTTGCGCAAATGTCACTTTCTGGCTAAGGAGATTAAGTTCCTCGGATTCATAGTCGGCCCAGGTATTGGTATCAAGGCTGACCCCGAGAAAACCCTAGCGATTCGTGAATGGAAACCACCTACGACATTGAAAGGTTTACGCGGGTTTATTGGCTTCGTGAATTTCTACAGAGATTTTGTGCCTCGACTGTCAGAATTAATGGCGCCTCTGGTAGGGTTAACCAAGAAGGACACCCCTTTCGTATGGTCTGATGCCTGCGCTCACTCTTTTGCCGAAGTTAAGAAAGCCTTCCTTACTCCCCCTGTTCTGACTCCTTTTGACCCCCTGAAAGAAACTGTACTGACCGCCGACTCGTCTGGTTACGCCTTAGGAGCAGAATTATCCCAGCGAGGCGATGATGGCCTCATGCACCCCATCGCCTTCCTCTCGCGCAAGCTTACTCCCCCGGAAGCCAACTACCCGATTCATGACAAGGAGATGTTGGCCATCTACTGGTCCATTCGAGAATGGCGCCATTTCCTCCTAGGGGTTGACTTTGTGGTATGGACTGACCACCGCAATCTGGAGTACTTTCGCACCAAGAGAACGCTTGCCGAGAGACAGCGTCGCTGGGGATATGAGCTCTCTGACTTTAGCTTCTGCCTGCGCCACCGCCCAGGCACCGAGCAAATCGTACCAGACGCCCTTTCAAGAAGGGACCAGGACATGCCAGCCGACGAAAAAGACGATAGGCTGGCTAGTCGTGTGCACCAACTCCTCGAGAAGAGTGAGTCGGGCAATGACCTGGTAGTAATCGGCGCAGTTTGGGCTCAGGAGCCAGACAAGGATGCGCCGACTGACGATAACGCAACTAGAGAAGTAGTACCATCCCCTTTCGCTGACCCCGAGATGACTGACCTATGGAACCAAGCCCTTGCCAATAATAACCGCTGGTGGCTGGCTCGTAAATTAGTACGAGATGAAGCTCGCTCGTTCCCCGCCGACTGGGGTCTGCAATGGCAGATGAGCGAGTGTAAGGTTGACCAAGACGGACTGCTGCGCTGGCGTGATAGACTTTGGGTCCCATACTACGAACCCCTGAGAACCAAGATCATCCAGCAGACTCACGACTCTACTCTGGCCGGACACCCAGGAAGAGCAATCACTCGTGATCTTGTATCGCGCGAGTATGCCTGGCCTGGCCTGACTAACGACGTCCGACAATTCGTGTCCAACTGCTCCTCTTGCGGCAAGAGCAAGATCTGGCGAGAGCAAAAGCGCGGTCTATTGAAACCTCTGCCAGTACCGTCTAGACCCTGGGCTGAACTAGCAATGGACTTTATTGGCCCACTACCTACCTCTTCAGGCTATACTTCCATTCTGGGTGTCACCGACCGCCTGTCTAAGTCCCAGATCCTGATCCCCATGTCGTCTACAACCGCACAAGCCACCGCTGAAGCCTTGCTAATCCATGTTTTCTCGCACCACGGTTTTCCTCAAGCAATCGTCTCCGACAGAGGGCCTCAATTTGCTCAATTATTCTGGGGAGAAGTATGTCGCCGGTTCGGCATTCAGCGTCGCCTGTCCACAGCGTTCCATCCTCAGACGGATGGCAGCCAAGAACGCAGTAATCAGGAGATTGAGACATACCTTCGCAATTTCTGTTCCTTCGCCCAGGACGACTGGGCCTCCTTGCTGCCCCAAGCACAACTCGCCCTAAACAACAGGATCTCTTCCGCTACAGGCCTCTCTCCTTTCTTCATGACCCACGGTTTTAACGTCGACATTATCGAACCATCTGTACAAGGGCCCCCAGCCTCGAATAAGTCTCCAGTGCGCGGGGCCCAGGATTGGTTAGCAAAGCTAAGTGATGCTACCCAGTTCGCTATTGTCGCCATGGCGGCCGCCCAAGAACACCAGGAGAACAGTGCTAACCGTCTTCGCCAGCCCTCTGAAAGTTTCAAAGTAGGAGACCTAGTTTACCTAAACACGAAGCACCTGACTACGGAAAGGCCTTCAAAGAAGCTAGACTGGCTATGTAAGGGTCTAAGGCCCTGGTTGGTTCGGCTAAGCTTGATCTAAGCCTAAGCAAAACGGTTATAAATAGGGACGTCTTCCCGCCGTTATTCCAACAGATAATAGTCCTTCTCTCCCAACTCCTACACACTTTTCGACGAAGTGGCACCTTTCAACCATTTTCGCTCGAATTCATCTCAAAACACTTTTAAAATACTCACCTCATCTCGACGAATCCATCAATACCATTTGCATGATGGCGCAAGCCATGCGCGATGCGTTAAGGGCGATTGAAGCATCGCAAGACTGCGATAGCCCCCCTGTCACCCCCAACTTCTCAACTGACTCGATCAGCCTCGTGCCAACACATATGTACGATAGCGAAATGACCGACGAAAACAACAACACCATCACGAAAAACAACAAAAATAAGCGCCGCATCGAAGAGATCGAGCTCCCAAGCTCTCCTCCGGTTGCTGCGAAAAAGCTGCACGAGGCGAAAGGCCTCGAACTGTCGCGTTGGGTCGGCCCTGATCCAAAACAATCCAAGATCGCTGCAAGTATCGCGATCGTCAAGCGTGAGATGGCATCATTAGTAACGCAAGACAGGATGTTTGAGTCGCTGCAGATTCTGATTGCAGAAGGTTTTGGGGAACTTGACTTACCAGACACTCCATCACCACCTCCAAAAGTCATCATCGCAGATGCATCAAAGGCCACGGTGGCCTCAGCAAAGGCATTGTACTCTGCCATAACGAAAACGCCAGTCACACCGCCACTCCAACCAGCGGTGCCAAAGAAATGTGACATTATTAACAACAACAACAAGAAGAAGAAGGCGGCGAAGAAGGCTACTTTATCTGCGCCTCCCAAGACGGCTTCAACACCGATCACCAACACTACTGACGCGCCTCGCGACGCGTCACTCGACAAAACAACACCAACAAACAAAGACGCGACAAACAAAGACGCGACAAAATCAAATCAGCCATCCACGCCTGGCGAACATAAAAACACGACCAATGCCCCAACCTCAGTCGACTCTGATAAAGGTTGGCAACAAGTTAAACCGCGCAAACCAGCCCGCCCCTCTGTTCAGTCTACACAGAGCACCAACAAGCTTCTGCTTATCGGTGGTGGCAAGATTCCCTCTCCCAAGCACATCCGTGACTTGGTTAACTGTGATGGAGCGATGAAGGCCATTGAGGTGAGGTTGACCTCGAAAAATAACATTAGCATCACATGCAGCAGCGCCTCCGCGAAGGCCAGCCTCCTCAAGACGAAGGACAGCTGGCTGGCACGCCTCCGGCCTTTGGGCTGGAAGGACTGCATCGAGCCTGAGAACTGGCAACGTCTCGTGATGCACGGTATGCGTCTTGACGAGATCGACAACTTTGCTGAAGAGTTTTACGACAGCAATGGCATTGAGGCCCTCCCGAGAGTGCGCCTCCTACGCAAGCCTCGCCCAGGACAGACGGTGGGATCCGTCGTGTTTACTGTCCTAAACCAGGCAAGTGCGTCTGTTTGTCTCAACAAGCAGATGTTCTTTGCCGCGCAAAAAGTCAAGATTGTTAAGTATTTTTATGATTAGAAAACTCACGATCTTTCAGCATAACCAGGGAAAGCGTAAAGGCATTTTGGACCATCTCTTTGAATTAGCAATAAGGCAGGGAGTTGAGATATTGTGCATTCAGGAACCCTGGGTATGGCAAAAAGAAGGCAAATGGATTTTCCAGGACCACCAAAACTTTCACACCGTCAAACCATCATTATCTTTGCTAACAAGACCAAGAGTCGTGACCTATATCCAAAAGGACATTGACTTCACAATAGAAAAGCCTCTCGACATCGCAAGCAGCGACATTCAATGCATAAGACTTCATATCGACGCGCAACCATTATTGGTCAACCTCTACAACCATCCGACCCAGCCCCTTTTACCGCACCCGCTTGTCCAGCAATGGCAGGTTGGGAATGGCATCATCGTCGGGGACTTCAACACTCATCATCCATGGTGGTCTGTGAACTGTGAGCAATCGCAGCATGCAGATGAAGTCGTTGGTTGGTTGCAGAGGAACAATGCTGACTTGGTAGTGGATCCCGAGAATGCTCTGGTCAACAGAGGCACTTTCTTCACCACCAGGTCGCAGAAAACATCAATCATCGATCTCGCCTTCCTCACTGGGCAGATGAAGCAAACGAAAACTAGTTGGACGTGTGAAGGTCTCCATGGTTCGGATCACCAGTGCATTAAATTGCAGTTCCACGACGCCCGAAATAACAAAAAAGAGGAGGAAAAGGTGGTATACAATTTGAAGAAAACTGACTGGCAACAGTTCAGAGACAGCCTCAAAAAAAAAGAGGCACTAGTGTTAGAAAATCTCAAAAAAAGAGATACTCGACCGGATTTGGCGGCCATTCTGACCGCCGCCATCCAGGATACCTGCGCAGAGGTGATGCCGAAGGCTCGCATCTGCCCCCGAAGTAAGCCTTGGTGGAACGACGAACTCAAGCTATTGAGGAAGTCGTTTCTCAGAGCCGAACGACAATGGAAGAAGGATAAGATCTGTCTGACGGAGTACAAAGAAAAACGAAACAGGTATTTCCATGCCATTATCAAAACCAAAGCTAACTATTTCAATTCTTTCTTAGAACAAGCAACCGGCGACGAAGTCTTCACTGCTATGAGATACACGAAACCCACAACCGACTCGTATATACAACCACTCGAAGAAAATGGTGTCAAGGCTGAGTCTTTCGACGACAAAGCTAAGATGCTACTGAATCTTGTGGGCGGCGAAAAAGGTGAGTCCCTTGAGGACGAAGACACTCTACCCATCCTACATCACGAGAACTCGAAATGGCCTTGGCCTAACATCTCTACCATTGAGATTGAAAGAGCTATCATGACCTCAAACCCTAAGAAGTCTGCTGGACCAGATGGGATTAATTTCCAAATGATCCAAAATGCTTATAGGGCCATCCCCGAGGTCTTCCACTATGTCTACACGGAGCTATTCACTAAAGGACAGTGTCCTACGGTGTGGCGCCAGGGCATTGGAGTGATATTGAAAAAACCCAACAAGCCAGACTATTCCCGTATCAAGGCATATCGGATTATCACGCTGCTGAACTGCTTAGGTAAAGTATTGGAACGAATTTTTGCACAGAGACTTGGTTTCTTGGCTGCAACAAAGGACGACCTGCTTCACCCAACACAGTTTGGCGGACGGAAACAACGATCGACGATCGATGCAGCAATGGTTCTCATGGACCAAGTCAAGTCATGGAAAGAACAGGGCCTGAAATCGAGTATTGCACTACTTGATATCAAAGGCGCGTTCGACCATGTTAATAGGGATACCCTACTGTGGCACTGCAGAGATCTAGGTCTTCCGAATAACTGCACCCAATGGATTGCAGCCTTTCTTCAAAAGAGGAAGGTCCAGATATGCTTTGATGGCAAACGAACAAACTTCTACACTATTGACCAAGGCATACCGCAAGGCAGTGAGACGATATACGAGGAGTTGCGATGAAAACTGGTCGTAAAAGAATAGTTCGATTGAGACCGATGAAGGAGAAAGAGAAACTAAGACTAATAATCGGCGGGAATAGGTCCCTACTTATAGCCGATTCTAGTACTGACAAGGAATGCCTTGGCTAACCTTACTAGGCCTTAGTCTCTTACAATAGTCTCCCCCCCCATCGGCAGAAAAATTACACTAATTTTACGTCTAAACATACAAAAACACCCCTGTAGCATGGTGTATACAAACTTAAAACCGTATAGTACCCCGGTACTTGATATCCAAAAAACAGAAATAACTCCAGAAACAGAAATAACTCCAAAATAGGTCAGCAATCTTATCCTGCAGACGCTCGGGTGTGCAGGTGACCAAGGTGGTGCAGCCAATATTGCTGCCTTAGCCTACCATCAGTGGACTGCGTGTGTCCATACTCGTACCATGGTCCTTCTCGGGGCCATCCTCTGGTAGCAACCAGGCAGTGTAAAGGGATTGGAGGGTCACGTTCCAATTCTTCTTCGTCTTCTCCGTGAAGACCAACCATGCTGCAGTGTCCTTCACGTGTTCCAATGGTTCCCAGGTAGCATCTTGGTAACCTTTCCATTTGACCAAGGCTTGCGTGTGTCCATGGCGGGTACGTTGCTTGACGATTGCTTCCACTCTGTACTCGCCTGTTTCCACAGAGTCGTCTTCCAGTGCTTCCCTAGCCGTGATAGCCGCGGGCTCATCATCAGGTACTTCCTGTGAGGGTAAGGGGTTGTTGGGAGCTCGGCGGATTAGGCTTACGTGGAAAACAGGATGGATGCCTGTGGGCACGTTCAATCGTACGTTGTGGGTGCCTGTAACCTCTAGGACTGTGTACAGTCTGGCCAACCAGTCTAGCTTCTTGGACGGTCTCTCCGTGGTCAAGTTCTTCGTGTTGAGGTAGACCTTGTCTCCCACTCTGAAGCTCTCAGATGGTTGACGGAGACGGTTAGCGCTAGTTTCCTGGTGCTCTTGGGTGGCGGCCATAGCTACGATCGCGAATTGTGTTGCGTTGCTTAGTTTGGACAACCATTCCTGGGCACCACAAACAGGAGACTTGTCGGAGGCAGGGGGACCTTGTACAGATGGTTCGATAATGTCAACGTTAAACCCGTGGGTCATGAAGAACGGTGAGAGACCCGTAGCGGAAGAGATCCTGTTGTTCAAGGCGAGTTGTGCTTGAGGCAGCAAGGAGGCCCAGTCGTCCTGAGCGAAGGAACAGAAATTGCGAAGGTACGTTTCAATCTCCTGATTACTGCGTTCTTGGCTGCCATCCGTCTGAGGATGGAACGCTGTGGACAGGCGACGCTGGATCCCAAAGCGACGGCATACTTCGCCCCAAAATAACTGCGCAAATTGAGGCCCTCTATCGGAAACGATAGCAAGGGGGAAACCGTGGTGAGAAAAGACGTGGATCAGCAGGGCTTCAGCGGTGGCTTGTGCGGTGATAGCCTTCATAGGAATCAGAATCTGTGATTTAGACAGACGATCAGTGACCCCTAGAATGGAGGTGCAACCAGCAGAAGGGGGTAACGGGCCGATAAAGTCCATAGCCAATTCAGACCAAGGTCTGGACGGTACTGGTAGGGGTTTCAGCAGGCCGCGCTTCTGCTCTCGCCAAATCTTGCTTTTTCCGCAAGACGAGCAATTCGATACGAACTGACGGACATCGTTGGTCAGACCAGGCCAGGCATATTCGCGCGACACTAAGTCGCGGGTGATTGCTCTGCCGGGGTGGCCTGCGAGGGTGGAATCGTGGATCTGCTGGATAATTTTGGTCCTCAAGGGCTCGTGGTGAGGGACCCAAAGTCTATCACGCCAGCGTAGTCTCCCTTCCGAGTCTAGTTTGCACTCGCTCATTTGCCATTGCAAACCCCAGTCGGCTGGGAATGAGCGAGCTCCCTCTCGTACTAATTTCCGAGCTATCCACCAACGGTTGCATTGGGCTAGAGCCTGGTTCCATAGGCTAGTCATCTCGGGGTCCGCGAAGGGGGAGGTCACAGCTTCCTTAGTCGCCTTGTCGTCAGTCGGCGCGTCCTTGTCAGGCTCCTGAGCCCAAACTGCGCCGATTACCACCAGGTCGTTGCTTGACTCACTCTTCTCGAGGAGTTGGTGGAAGCGACTAGCCAGCCTGTCGTCACTTTCGTTGGCTGGCATATCCTGGTCCCTTCTAGACAGGGCGTCTGGCACAACTTGCTCAGTACCTGGGCGGTGGCGTAGGCAGAAACTAAAGTCCGAAAGCTCATATCCCCAGCGGCGCTGTCTCTCAGCCAACGTTCTCTTGGTCTGAAAGTATTCCAAGTTCCGGTGATCAGTCCACACCACAAAGTCGACCCCTAGGAGGAAATGGCGCCATTCGCGAATGGACCAGTAGATGGCCAACATCTCCTTGTCGTGAATGGGGTAGTTGGCTTCGGGGGGTGTGAGTTTGCGAGAAAGGAAGGCAATGGGATGCATGAGACCATCATCTCCTCGTTGAGACAATTCTGCTCCCAGGGCGTAACCGGATGAGTCCGCGGTCAATACCGTTTCTCTCAGCGGGTCAAAGGGGGTCAAAACAGGGGGAGTGAGGAAGGCTCTCTTAACCTCGGCGAAAGCGTGCGCACATGCGTCAGACCAAACAAAGGGGGTATCCTTCTTGGTTAACCCTACCATCGGCGCTATCATTTCAGACAGTCGAGGTACAAAGTCTCGATAGAAGTTGACAAAGCCGATGAATCCACGTAGACCTTTCAAAGTTGTGGGAGAATTCCAGTTGCGGATCGCAAGGGTTTTCTCAGGGTCTGCCTTGATGCCAATACCTGGGCCAACAATGAAGCCGAGGAACTTGATTTCCTTAGCTAGGAACTGGCACTTGCGGAGGTCGAGTTGTAGGCCGGCGAGATCGAGCGCGTGGACAATTTCGAGCACTAACTTCCTGTGCTCTTCCTCAGTACCACTGGAGTAGATGTCCACATCGTCAATGTAGGCGCTGCAGCTGATGCCTAGCCATTTCCGAAGGACCGAATTGATGTAACGCTGGAACGCAGCAGGGGCATTAGTCAAACCGAAAGGGATAACGTTCCATTCAAAGGCCCCTAGGGGAGTCCGAAATGCGGTTAACTCCTCGTAGCCAGGGGCGATACGAATGCGATGGAAGGCAGCAATGACATCGACCTTGGACACCCACTTGGCTTCCGAAATTTGCCGAAGGGTGTCGTGGATAAGGGGTAAGGGGTATGAGTCCTTTTTGGAAATAGCGTTGACTGCGCGGTAGTCTACGCAGAAACGAATTCCACCTCCAGGTTTCTTTACAAATAGCACTGGGGAGCCCACTTCAGACTTTGTGTCTTTTATCCATCTTGTAGACAACAGTTCGGTCAATGTCTTCTGCATCACCAATAGTTCTGCACGAGACAGCGGATACAACGATTGTACAGGTAATGTCTTCCCTTCCAGCAGCTCGATTTTCAAGTCCACTCCAGGCCGGTGTGGCGGGAGGTCCTTCGAGGCTTTGGCTTCGAACGCAGAGGCGACAGGTCTTAACCATTCGGGGAGGGGAGGTCTTTCCAGTTCTTTCTGCTCCAGCGCTCTGTTAACATCTTCTAGTGTGATGCGGTAAACAGCAGTGTCGTCGTTGTCGCAGAGTTTGTGGAATTCCTCAGGTGTTAACTCCTCAGCTGTAGTGACTTCAATCTGTCCAGAACGAGGGTGCAGGTGTACATCGTGGTTGATGAGCCAGCGTTGACCGAGTATCAGGTCTTCGGTTTGGCCGGGGACGACGTAGGCCCAAATGTCCTCGTGGTGGTCAGGTAGGTGTAGCGTAAACTGAGCTATCTGAGTGATGACCGGGGGGTCGGACTGGGAGGAGGCGAGGGAGACCTTGCGAGGCTCGATAGGCTGGGTCTGGGTAGCGTAGGGGAGTAGGCGCGGAGGGACGACGGCGAGGCAGAGGCAGCCACTGTCGACGAGAGCTTTAGTCGAAAGTTCATTAATAGACAAATCTAAGTATAAACTGTAAGAGACTAAGGCCTAGTAAGGTTAGCCAAGGCATTCCTTGTCAGTACTAGAATCGGCTATAAGTAGGGACCTATTCCCGCCGATTATTAGTCTTAGTTTCTCTTTCTCCTTCATCGGTCTCAATCGAACTACTCTTTTACGACCAGTTTTCATCGCAACTCCTCGTATATCGTCTCATTTTGAGACCGATAACTTCTTTATCTTGTCCAAGCATCCGCTTGCCCCCTTGTCCGAGCATCTGCTCGCTGTGTTATCTCTGTCCAAGCCGTCCGCTTGCTACCTATTCTGTCCAAGCCATCCGCTTGCTTTCTATCCTGTCCAAGCTGTCCGCTTGCCCTCTACTTTGTTGAAGCCGTCCGCTTGCTTTTCCTCCTCTGTCCAAACACTGTCTCTGTTTGCCCTCTTACCTCGTCCAGACTCCCTCTAAACAGTCTGCCCCCTTGTCCAAGCCTTCCCCTTACCAGGCTTGCCCCTACCAGTCCGCTTGATTACCCCTTGCGCCCTTAGTCACGATGTCTGACTTCACCTTCCTGTTTCTGGTCATCCTGGCCTCCCTGAACTGCGCCGCCCTCGTTGGCTACTACGAGGCCTTCCTAATTATCAAGGAGAAACTAGCCCTGGCCCGCGTACACCTCCTAGACCCCAGCCAGGAACCTCCTGAGGGTTACACGCTGTCGGCCGTAGGCCTACCCGAGGATCGACCCTGGAGTAGACCCGGCTGGTGCTACCTTGCACTCTTTAAACGTAAGGAACGTGCGCGCCTCGCTGCCGTCCTAGGATTCTGCCCTGCCTCCCGTGACATCCTTAGTCACAGTCAGCATTTCCACAGCCACCTAGGACATCTATCTTTCACCAGCGGTTTTGTCGGCCATGTTCACATCGGCCAAGCCCGTACGCGTCAGGAACGCGTTGCTCGAACCTCGCTCCGCCCTTCCCTTCTCAAGTCACCATTCATGGGCCTGCCTCGCACCCCCACGAGAGCACGCTCCAAGGCCAGGGAAACCACTGAACAATTGATCGCGACCGAGACAACTCATGCACGCACCCTGAGTCGAGTAACCACTTCTCGCAACCCCCTACCCGCAGACGATGAAGACGACGCCAGTGACATCCCATCTGATACCTCTGACCTGGCACGTCTGGCCGAAAGCATGAGACCCCGCGATACCTACCCTGAATCTGACCGTGGTCGCCAACCCTCGCGTGAAGCCGACCGTCTGGACTCTCTGCAAACTGACATGGTAGAAATGAAGTCTATGATGAATCGACTCGGTCAAATGCTGTTCGCCAAAGAGCGTCATGATACTGCCGCTCCTCCGCTACCGCCTGCCCCTGCTCCTCAGCCACTACCCGTCTCGTCCAGCCAAAACCTACCCCGTCAGGTCCAGCCTCTACTTAGCGAATTCAGCGGCTTGCACTCTGACTACGAGATCTGGAGAAGACTGGCAACGAACAAGATGTTAATCGATGGAACAGCCCTAGGCGGTGACCTCTCTAAGGCAGTCTACCTGTACGGCCGCTTAGGCACGAACACGCAAGCCAAGTTGAACGTCTTTTTCGACTCTATCTGCCAACGATCCAGACCCTACGATCTGCTGCTGGAGAAACTCGACGATATGTTCCGGTCGCGCGAACGACTCACTAACGCTCGCATCGCCTTCTACAAGTCCGCTCAGGGAGATCGTGAAACCTTCAAAGCCTTCCACCTCCGATTCGAAACCCTAGCCATGGAAGCCGGCATTCACGACGACACCACGTTGATCGACATCCTACGTTCTGCCATGCGTGACGATTTGGTTGAACGCACCGGATGGGCTTGGGAGTCCAACTCATACCACGCCATCATTGACAGCCTCTTGAAGCACTTCGACCGCCCCACTGGTAAGCGCCGCATCGTTGAGTCCACCCCTAAGCCCGAGCACACCAAGTCGAGTAACTGGAGAGAGCGGCCTGACCAACAGACCCGTCGGGAGAACCGCCCTCAGCTTGCTGCCCGCTCAGACAGACCAAAACTGTCCGAGTCGGAACGACACCGGTTAATGCGCGAAAACGCATGCTTTATCTGTGGACTCAAGGATCACATCGCACGCCGTTGCCCCCAGCGCTCTTCCCAGCCAGGCCCCTCCAACAATCAGCTGTCCATCAACGCCATACGCACGGTAATGCGTGAGGAAATCGCGAAGTATGACGAACGGGCCATGGATCGTGTGCTACCTCCCCCTGACAACACCACTACGACGGTAGCCAAGGTCGACTCTAAGGTAGCGGAGAACGGGTCAGAATACGACCTAATTGAACTGGATTTTTAGGTGGTCAGGACAAGTCGCGCCCTGACCTGGAGGATACGACGGAAGGTGAGAAGATAGTTAGACAAGAGATGGGAGCTAAGGGATTGTATTTAGATTTACGTTTGAACACTTTGCCTACGAAAGCTCTCGTCGACAGTGGCTGCCTCTGCCTTGCCGTCGTCCCCCGCGCCTCCTTCCATACGCTACGAAGACCCACCTATCGAACCCCGCAAGGTCTCCCTCGCCGCCTCACAGTCCAACCCGCCTCTCATCACTCAGATAGCCCAGTTTACGCTACACCTACCTGACCACCACGAGGACATTTGGGCCTACGTCGTCCCCGGCCAAACCGAAGACCTAATACTCGGTCAACGCTGGCTAATTAACCACGACGTACACCTGCACCCGCGCTCTGGACAAATCGAAGTCACTACGGCCGAAGAACTAACGCCTGAAGAGTTCCATAAACTCTGTGACAACGACGACGCCGCTGTATTCCGCATCACGTTAGAAGATGTCAACAGGGCGCTGGAGCAGAAGGAACAGGAAAGACCGCCTCTACCAGAGTGGCTGAAACCTGTAGCGTCCGCGTTCGAAGCCAAAGCCTCGAAGGACCTCCCGCCACACAGGCCTGGAGTAGACCTGAAGATCGAACTGCTTGAAGGGAAAACGTTACCTGTGCAATCGCTCTACCCGCTGTCGCGCGCTGAACTGTTGGTGATGCAAAAGACTTTGACTGAACTACTGGGGACAAGATGGATAAAGGATACAAAATCTGAAGTGGGCTCCCCGTCCTATTTGTAAAGAAACCTGGAGGTGGAATTCGCTTCTGTGTGGACTACCGCGCAGTTAACGCCATCTCCAAGAAGGACTCTTACCCACTGCCCCTTATCCACGACACCCTTCGGCAAATCTCGGCTGCTAAATGGGTCTCCAAGGTCGACGTTATTGCCGCATTCCATCGTATTCGGATTGCCCCTGGTTCTGAGGAGTTAACCGCCTTTCGGACTCCTCTAGGGGCCTTCGAGTGGAACGTGATCCCTTTGGTCTGACGAATGCCCCTGCTGCGTTTCAACGCTACATCAACTCGGTCCTCCGAAAGTGGCTAGGCATCAGCTGCAGCGCCTACATTGACGATGTGGACATCTACTCCAGTGGTACTGAGGAAGAGCACAGGAAGTTAGTGCTCGAAATTGTCCACGCACTCGATCTCGCCGGCCTGCAACTCGACCTCCGCAAGTGCCAGTTCCTAGCTAAGGAAATCAAGTTCCTCGGCTTCATCGTTGGCCCAGGTATTGGCATCAAGGCAGACCCTGAGAAAACCCTTGCGATTCGCAACTGGAATTCTCCCACAACTTTGAAAGGTCTACGTGGTTTCATCGGCTTTGTTAACTTCTATCGAGACTTTGTACCTCGACTGTCTGAAATGATAGCGCCGATGGTAGGGTTAACCAAGAAGGATACCCCCTTTGTTTGGTCCGACGCATGTGCGCACGCGTTCGCCGAGGTTAAGAGAGCCTTCCTCACTCCCCCTGTTCTGACCCCCTTTGACCCGCTGAGAGAAACGGTATTGACCGCAGACTCTTCCGGTTACGCCCTGGGAGCAGAGTTGTCTCAGCGAGGAGACGATGGTCTCATGCACCCCATTGCATTTCTCTCACGCAAGCTCACACCCCCCGAAGCCAACTACCCCATCCACGATAAGGAGATGTTGGCCATCTACTGGTCCATTCGAGAATGGCGCCATTTCCTCCTAGGGGTTGACTTCGTGGTGTGGACCGACCACCGTAACTTGGAGTACTTTCAGACCAAGAGAACGCTGGCCGAGAGACAACGCCGCTGGGGATATGAGCTTTCGGACTTTAGTTTCTGCCTACGCCACCGCCCAGGTACTGAGCAAGTTGTGCCAGACGCCCTGTCTAGAAGGGACCAGGATATGCCAGCCAACGAAAGTGACGACAGGCTGGCTAGTCGCTTCCACCAACTCCTCGAGAAGAGTGAGTCAAGCAACGACCTGGTGGTAATCGGCGCAGTTTGGGCTCAGGAGCCTGACAAGGACGCGCCGACTGACGACAAGGCGACTAAGGAAGCTGTGACCTCCCCCTTCGCGGACCCCGAGATGACTAGCCTATGGAACCAGGCTCTGACCCAATGCAACCGTTGGTGGTTAGCTCGTAAACTAGTACGAGAAGGAGCTCGCTCATTCCCAGCCGACTGGGGTTTGCAATGGCAAATGAGCGAGTGCAAGCTAGACTCTGAAGGAAGACTACGCTGGCGTGATAGACTTTGGGTCCCTCACCATGAACCCCTGAGGACCAAAATCATCCAGCAAATTCACGACTCTACCCTCGCAGGCCACCCCGGCAGAGCAATTACCCGTGACTTAGTATCGCGCGAATATGCCTGGCCTGGCCTCACCAATGATGTCCGACAGTTCGTGTCGAATTGCTCTTCTTGTGGAAAAAGCAAGATTTGGCGAGAGCAGAAGCGTGGCCTGTTGAAGCCCCTGCCAGTACCGTCCAGACCTTGGTCTGAACTGGCCATGGACTTTATCGGCCCATTACCCCCTTCTGCTGGCTACACTTCTATTCTAGGAGTCACCGACCGCCTGTCGAAGTCGCAAATCCTGATCCCCATGAAGGCCATTACCGCACAAGCCACTGCTGAAGCCCTGCTGATCCACGTCTTTTCCCACCATGGCTTCCCCCTTGCAATCGTTTCCGACAGAGGGCCTCAATTTGCTCAGCTGTTTTGGGGCGAAGTATGCCGTCGCTTTGGGATTCAACGCCGCCTATCTACTGCTTTCCACCCCCAGACTGATGGTAGTCAGGAGCGCAGTAATCAGGAGATTGAAACGTACTTGCGCAATTTCTGTTCCTTCGCACAGGACGACTGGGCCTCACTACTGCCCCAAGCGCAATTGGCCCTCAACAACCGCATTTCCTCAACCACTGGCCTCTCCCCTTTCTTCACCACTCATGGTTTCAACGTGGACATTATTGAGCCCTCCGTTCAAGGTCCCCCGGCCTCTGACAAATCTCCTGTTTGTGGTGCCCAGGAATGGCTGTCCAAACTAAGCGACGCAACCCAATTCGCGATCGTAGCTATGGCTGCCACCCAGGAACATCAGGAAACCAGCGCCAACCGTCTCCGTCAACCATCCGAGAGTTTCAGAGTGGGAGATAAGGTATACCTCAACACGAAGAACCTGACCACGGAGAGACCGTCCAAGAAGTTAGACTGGTTGGCCAGACTGTACACAGTCCTAGAGGTTACAGGTACCCACAACGTACGATTGAACGTGCCTACAGGCATCCACCCTGTTTTCCACGTAAGCCTAATCCGCCGAGCTCCCAACAACCCCTTACCCTCGCAGGAAGTACCAGATGATGAGCCCGCGGCTATCACGGCTAGGGAAGCACTTGAAGACGACTCTGTGGAAACAGGCGAGTACAGAGTGGAAGCAATCGTCAAGCAACGTACCCGCCATGGACACACGCAAGCCTTGGTCAAATGGAAAGGTTACCAAGATGCTACCTGGGAACCATTGGAACACGTGAAGGACACTGCAGCATGGTTGGTTTTCACGGAGAAGACGAAAAAGAATTGGAACGTGACCCTCCAATCCCTTTACACTGCCTGGTTGCTACCAGAGGATGGCCCGAGAAGGACCATGGTACGAGTATGGACACACGCAGTCCACTGATGGTAGGCTAAGGCAGCAATATTGGCTGCACCACCTTGGTCACCTGCACACCCGAGC
>RMBW01000200.1:0-29920 GCA_004009845.1 Davidsoniella eucalypti | reverse complement strand
CTTAACTACCATATGATAGTGTTGTTTCTACTTTCTCTCTCCCACCCATTTATATTGTTGCCTAAAGAACTTATCTCATAATAAGTTACCTTCGGTTTGCAAAAGAATGCAACAAATCATCCAAGCTTTATGTCACTACCTTCTCTCACATGATGCTCGCACGTCTCGCACTCCCAAGAGCACGACTTGGAAACAGTCTAACCGGTAATGCTCGGCCAGTTCCAATTAGCCCTACCTCACGGCTTTGTAGGTATTATCGTCGTCCTGGCATACCGCCAATGAATCCAAATCAACGTCCAGATGACCCACCAGAAGAGATCAAGATCTCAGCAAGCCAACGTGCAGAAATGCTCAGGCGCTATCAACTGGCCAATGCTAAACCATTATTTACATATGAACGCGCCAAGTCTACTGCGACATCTCCCGTGACATGGACATTCGTCCTTTGTTGCTCGGGAGCCGCAGTTATCTTTTATACAATAAATACGCAAACAGTGCCGGTGTCGGGACGCCGGCGCTTCAACTGCTATGGCGATGGAGGCGGTAAGATTGTGGACGAGCAAGTCAAGAGAATTATATATGAGGTGGAAAGCCAAGGTGGAACATTTCTCCCGGACTGGGACCCACGAACAAAGTTGGTGAAGAGGGTCATGCAAAGACTCATTCCTGTTAGCGGACTTCCAGACAATGACTGGGAGGTTCGGGTTATTCACGATCCAAGTAAGTACAATTTAGTACAAGAGAAATATACCTGCCCTAACGACAATTCTAGACACTATGAACGCGTTTGTTTTGCCAGGAGGAAAAGTGTTCGTCTACGACGGCATCTTCCGTGCCACCCGCAGCGAAGATGGCTTGGCGGCAGTTCTTGGTCATGAGATCGCACACAACATTGCTCAGCACTTTGGTGAACGGCAGTCTTCGGCCATTGGTAGCAATATGCTGCTATATCGTTTCTCGCACTTTCATATGTTGTCCCACCATTGTTTTTTGCGGCAGCTTGGTTCTTACCTGGAGCATTAGATGTTGTATTCCAAATGCCTATGAGCAGGGTACAGGAAAGTGAAGCTGATTACATCGGTCTTATGATAATGGCAGAAGCATGCTATGACCCGCGAGAAGCTGTTTGAGTTCTGGAAGAGAATGGAGTATGCAGCACGCAGAAGCCACCAAGACGAGCCACCAGAGTGGGCGAGTACTCATCCATCGGTAAAAACCATACATTCTGTGCTCTATAACATATGAATATGAACGGCTAACACGGTTATAGAATGAAAATAGAATCAAGAAATTGACGGAATGGCTTCCGAAGGCGCTGGAGAAAAGAGAACAAAGCGACTGCAAAGGCCAGATTACGGCATTTGCAAACATGTTTATGGACGCGATGAGCCGTGGAATTGTTGTACAGCTGTAGACAGAATGCATCCAAATATTCGCATTTTAGTAGGATATCTGCTCTGAAGATATTGCTATGCCACGATGACGTTGGCTAACTGTAAACTTGCCAACTAAAATATAGCAACCGTTCGAAATATCGCATGCTGAAAAATACTCGTGTTTTGATTGGTGGCGCACTACTACGCCTTTGCCGGTTCTGTGCTACTTTGACATTTACAGCAGTGAACCTCGGCAAAAAATATTCAGGGATATGATATAGGCAGTATGTACAGTGAGATTTTGGTTGAAAAGATCGTCGGCCTCTGAACGGCTAGTCAGACTAAGTGAAGTCGGAGGATGGCTCCTCGAGAAAAAGTCATGGCTTAGAATAGATAGTTTTTGATATCTTAGGACTATCTGCCCTTTTCCATGAGACTTGTTCTAGTAACCGTGAGTGTTAGAAATCGTCTTCACTTATAATATTGTATGAAAATTGAGTGTATCTAACATACCAGGGTCAAACTCTAGGCTATCAAGTATATTGGCAACTTGCTGTGTCGTTTTCGAGGACACACTGACGTAGTGATTATCTTGAAATATGGCATCTAGATCGATAAGCTCGTTATAACACCGTGCTATCATATGGCCCACGGGGTCTTGGGAAGTCTGTGAACTACTTCTGGATATGACATTGGCAAAGTATGGAACTACAGAACGTAGGGTATCGATATCGTCTCTGTGTTCCATATTGAAAAATAAAGTTGAGGGAAATAAGATACTGGAATAAGAGAATAGAGAAGCAAATGTATAGGGTGACGAAATATCAGTGGCTAGGTGCTGTAGTCTTGAATATGTTATGAAGTGAGGTTTGTAAGTATGGCAAAAGAGGATAGACTGTACATATATATGTAACTATGCAGCTATATATCATATGAAGTGCAAATCAAAGCGCTTATGTACGTGTTCATATCGCTTATATTAGTATTCATGGCCTCCGGCGGTTAGTATATTAGCTACTGCCATTGGCTCATGATCATGATAGTTGCAGTGATTTAAGCGCTTATTGTCTTTTTCGAGGAAGGGGAAGATACTTGCCACGAAAATTATATCCCGCTTTCATCGTAGAATATAAAGACTGGGTATCTGACTATCTTGATAGCTCGGGATAGAAAATAAAATCTTGTTATAGTTACGTCTATAATAGAACCAAGATTTCAACTACCGAGTGTTACTGGTACACATTGAATACTTGTGTACCTCCGAAGACTAAATCTTGACTTAGCCACATACGCAAATATATCTTCTATAATGAGAATAGAAAAACTATACACAATACATATTAAAGATAGACAGGGGAAAAAAGGTATGTTCCACAGCCAATTCCCAAACATACATTGTAATCTGCATTCCCGCCGACTCGTTTGTTGATATTGTCGTTGTTCCCTCTATTCTTGATGCCATAATCGGAAGGTTACTTTATATGAGCACATCGATGCTAAAAAATACAGCGGGTTAGCCAAGGGAAGAATGGGGACCCCTCATAAAAGCAAGAATACAACTAGATGCATAAAGCATCTGTGAGAATTACAACAAGCAAAAAAAGCTCGGACATTTGTGACCTTTCATGAACATCCAGTTCAAGTCTTTTCTTTCCTGGTGTATTAGAGAGCCTAGCGTTTTGTAAAGATAACCAACACCATCATGTAGAATCGAAGGGCAATTTGATATCAGTATTCAGGTCGGTGCTTGGTATGTGAATACAGATATTTAATAAACTATGGCGCGTTTTATTGGCTAGCCATTGCATCTGCATTGCATCATAGCAACTTAGCATTGGCTTACCGTCATATTATATGTTGGTGGCTTGTATGCCGTTTGACGTCAAGATTTTGTAGCCGCTGGTATTGTGTTCATATTGCTCCAGGGCTTACAATGGACCAAGCTGTGGTTGGGACTGCATATCGCCGCCATATCTTGTATAGTGAGTTGGTAGTGGTATGTAGATTGTGTCAGATGGATGGAGTACATATCATATACCGCCTTATACGTACCCATAGCTTACCGTAGTATCGATATCCGGCTCCGTGATAGTTAGCCCTACTAGCAAAATCCAAGACCCATCTCTTGTTTGTAGTGATTAATCAGTTTGGCTCTAGGTAAGGCTAGAGAACTGGAGAGTTTCACGACGCAACCTCGGACAATACAGCAGTGGCCACAACGGAGGCTTAGTTGCTAGTGCTCCAGTGGACCTCTCTATAACTCGATGTTTCATTCTACAATCGCCAATTCAAACAGTCTAATGCCGCTAGCTTCGATAGTTTATAGACGATATATTTACCTACAGCTATATAGGCTAACTTGCTGTTGAGACTATACATGGTAGTATGCATTAACAGGACGATATTTATCCTGGTTGAGCTACAGTATGGTCAGTCAGACGTGGCGGGGTTATCTATCTCTAGTGTATCTTGAATTCCTGGGTTTGCCCATTATCCTGTGTTTTTTTCCATTACTGCTGCTGCATGTGGAAAAAGAAAAAAAAGAAAAAAAAGAAAAAAAAAGAAAAGAAAAAAAAAAGGAACTCAACAATACCGTCATGTTGGTAAGTTCGGGAAAGGGAGGAACAATAATGACTATTACTACAGACAACAGCAAAGATACTGCTGGCCTTGGCCTTTCTATATAATTACACAATACATTGGTGTTTACTTCTCCTTCCAGTCTTCCCAAGGCAGGGTTTGGGCCAAAATCATGTTAGTCGGGCTATTGTTCCGAAATCCTATATTATGTACAGATGTACTTATGTGCTGCCAACTACTTCTTCCTGCACTGTGTTTTCCGGGCCTTCTATACACTGTTCTTCTTTATCCTTTTGGAATTCCCAGACCCTACCCATTTTTACAAATCTGCATATCTGTACATGTGTAGATGGCCTAACAGAAGCTACTAGTACTCGTGATAGGCTCGGTTACGGCTTCGCGACTGAAGACAGCGTCCTGATACTGCGGTCATCAAAAGGGAAAACAGGGTAGCTAACAGAATTGATTTGGTCTTTCAGTTATTATTATTTCTACAAGACGTGGCCTGGAATAAGCCACCTCTCTCTTCTATACCATACAGACACATGCTAGAAAAGTAGGGGCAAGTCAGGGCAAGCCAGGCTGGCCGCCGAATGACGGGCGACGTTGGAAGGCGGAATATCGTTGCCGTGATAGACATGTCTCTCCAGCTCATCACAGTAGCAGTAGTTTCAAGCAGACTTGGATTCTTTGTTCCCCTAAGAGCAGCGTATTTAAACCAATGTGCCTGTTTTTTTTCTTCTTCTAGCTTGCCCTGATAGGGCGGTGTGATGACTACTAACCTCATCGTGTTGAAATTGTTCTAGCGGTACTGAAATGTGATTATAATAATAGCAGGCATAATATAATGTATCATCATCACAAACCCTAATCCTTGAACATGTCGAATTGCAGGCCTACAACACACGACAAGACCATGTTCAATATGGATCAGTAAATACTAAGAAAGTTGCAATATTTGGTGATATGAGTGGCAGGAAAACTAAAACAAGATATCGTGTAGGCCAATGTGATGGTTCTATTAACTTGTCACAGTGTAAGGGTTACAGCTTATTTGGGCTACTTTTTTCATCAAGGTAGCATTCATATAAGGAGAAACACAACGTACTCTGATATTAAAGCCAACTTTTTTTGTATCGTTTGAACAAGCACGATACTGTTTGCCCTAGATAAGCATTGTCTAACCTATATATCGCCTGCTCCTCTGCCCCAGACCAAGTGCCAGTCCGGTGGGCTAGAAAAGGCATGGACACTGCCCACCCACAGTGGTTGGTTGTGATATCGGGATGGCCCCCTCTTTCCGTCAATGATGGACTTCATCACGGCGAGCCCCTGTTTGTAGATTGCAAAGGGGCGTTTCTGGGCTCTTAACACGGCCACGATCTGGACCGACTGTCTAGATGCTGTATGAACAGATAATATGTATATATATAAATATACCTACTGTAATATAACCTCTCGACCACCGCTACGAATGCACCGTCTGCTTGCAATGGCTCTCGAGAGTTCGTTCGCCAGAGCTACAGTAGCACGGGCTGCGTTTTTAGCGTAGGGTCTGTGTCGTAGCATCCTGATCAGAAAACGATCGGAGGGGCTACAACTCTGCTGGCAATCGAAGACTGCCTGGGCCCCTACAAAGTCACGCGTTGTGCGTAACAGTGGGTTATATCAAGGCTTGGCTTGCTCTACTATGGCCGAAATTCGTCTACAACTAACCTCTTCATAAACCACAGAATAGGTGGCCTGAGCTCGGATATCATGAATACAAAGCATGGTATATGTACACATGTACCTATTTTCTGTAGAGAGGGAAAACGAATAAAAGCCCATCTTGGTCCCGACAACACCTTGGGTTGTATGCCGATGATAGATCTTCCCTCTGATGTATCGTTAAGAATCCAGAAATCCCCCTGAGACTAGCTCTGAAGCTCTGACCTGCTGCTGTCCCTGTGAGGTCTTTTTTTTCTTCTTCTTCTTGCTGATATTGCGTCTATAGTTGTCTCGTTTTTGTGCATCCCCAGTGCCTTGGTTTGTGCTTCTTCCTTGTTCTAGGGTGTCGGGTTTTGGATATAAAAGTATATAATTATGCATGTAAGTACAGCACGCTGCAATATTCATTCTCTTGTGGTGTTTCTTTGGTTTCCGAGCCATCATTTTATTATGCTGATAAACAGAGCCAACAGGCCCGGTCGCTAAAAAAAGAAAAAAAAACCAATAGTAAAGACATATGTACATAAAAAAAGAATATCTGTTACTAGGCCTCTGCCCCCACTAGCGATGTTTTAGCTCTATCCCTCCATAGGTGAGACCCCGCCTTACCCTTACCTACCCTGGAATATGTGGGTTGATTTATACGGGATTCTGCACGGCTTTCTGTACTGGCCTGGATAGCCTGTGATAACAACGTAGCAAAGCTGGCCAAGGGCCCCTACCCTACTGTCTATGTGCATATACTTCACTAGCCACCAGTGTGTTATTAGCAGAATATAACGACGGCGAACAGTCAGCCTACTTGGGTTTGTTACAAAGAACAACGGCACAGCTACTGAAAAGAAACAATAGAGCAGTTCTCCCCCAGCACTGTGCCTTGATCTAGCCATAAAAACAAAGAGGGCGAAATCTCTCGGCTGTGTCGTATCATTATCATCAGCAATCATCACCACCATCATGGTTATCAGGCGGCGGTACAATGCAACAGTCCAGGTCTTGAAGCATCAGACCCCCTTCAACTACTACTGTTCACACTATAGCCACTGCTGCAGTATCTATCATGTATCGTGGCCCCAAACACACCGTGAGAGATCGCCAACAGCGCACACACTACGCCGTCGTTCAGTTCATGCTTCTCGGGGCGGTCTGTCTAGGCTGGGCGGGGCAAGTCTCGAGGGTTTACCCTACTTGTTGGTAGCTCAACCTCTGGTGACGCCATTAGCACATAGCAGTAGAAGCATTCGCACCTCCATTCCCTTGATCTTTCTTTTCCATGTCTAGCTCGCCATTGTCTTTGGTATATACTTACTTATGTAGTCTGGCCTCTTCGGGAGAGGGGGGGGTGTCCACTACAGATGTAGATGTATCGTCGCTAGTTATCTATTTCCCTTCTGCCCAACGGGAATTCTCAACGGGACTAGCCACGGGAAATCAAAGCGGGCTTGTACTGGCTAGCCACTGGACTGGACTGGATGTGACAGCCTCCTGAGTTTGTTTTCTTCCGTTGTCTTCCTAGTACACAGTTTACTCGGTTTATTGTCCTATTTTATCTTGCTTATGGTAGAACCACTTCTTAACATAGCTTAGCTTACCGTCCGCTTCCTGCAGAGTAAGATAGCCGTACGTATGTAGGTTGTCGATTACATATATTCTTATTTCTTTTTTCTTCTATTTTATTAATTTTATTCTACATCGTTTAATTTTTATTTTTTTCTCTCCGACTACACACCATCTCTGTACACGCACATACTCTCTCCTCTCGATACACCACCTATAGCACCCATTTTCACACACTCTCTCTTGGACTCCCCCTGCCGTTGTGGCCGTCCTGGATTTCTTTATCATGGCCGAGAAGCCCTGTCTATTTCCCACGACATCTTCCCTTTCCTCTTCACCCTCACCTTCATCTTCAACCATCTTCTACTCTTCACTTCACCCAACGGAACCGGCTTCCAACTGCTGCTTTCTTTGTGCTTCTTGATTGTCTATATATATCATCTCTTGGATACCCATCTCTCCACCGTTCTCTTCTTCTTTCGTCTTCACTCTTCACTCTTCATACCTTATCCTTCTATCAAAATGTCTACTACCTACGATTACATTGTTGCCGGTGGTGGTACCGCTGGTGTCGTTGTTGCCGCTCGTCTGTCTGAGGATGCCTCCAAGAAGGTTCTTCTCATCGAGGCTGGCGGTGACAAGACCCAGGACCCTCTTGTCCTGACTACCGGTCTGTGTGCCGGTCTGTACGGTAACGATCAGTACGACTGGAACTTCGCATCTACTCCTCAGGTAAGCATATACCCTCTGATATACCCTCTAGTTCTTTGTGTGTCCAATCTTTGCCTTTGCCCCGCAGGCCTGGCTTGAGCTTGTTCGAAGCTTGGCTCTTGCCACTTCCCCCATTCTCGTTATGCATTGGCCCTTTGAACCCCTCCCCACCCTCCGTCTCTGCTTTTCTTGCTTGGGCCTTTTTGGCCATGCTTGCAGCAGTCTGTGAGCCAACACCAAACATCTGCCAATCTGGCTGCCTGCTGATCTGGCTTGTCAAGTTGCTGGTGGCCGGGCTAAGCCAAGCTATGCTTCTCATCAACCCTGCCCCATGTGCTTTCAACCCCCTTCGCTTTGCCAGTGCTCTACTTCTCAGAATTATTCTTCATCCTGTTCATGTCTAGTGTACAAACTCGTGGAGGAAAAGGAGCTCGTTAAATGAGCACGGGTTTTCATCAAGAGTAGACTAATCCGGAAGCCCTTTGGTTCGCTGGATTAGTCTATTCTCTCAAATTCTTGGTAGCTTCTCTGCTTGCGTAGCGTCTTTAGCGCTACTCCCCGAACATCCCTGGCCCATGTTTTCCCTAGTCTCTTTTCCTCGGCCCTGTTTCTAGCTGTCTCCTTGTTCGCTCTACTTTTAGTAGAGCCTCTATCCCTGCAGATATCAAACTTGGAGCAACTCGTTACAATCTTACATCACCGCACTACCTGGTTGCACCTATACACTAGAACCTATCTACCGATCTCTTGAAGCACCACTAACAATGTAATCTACAGGAATCTCTGAACGGCCGCATCATCAACCAGGCCCGTGGTAAGATGCTGGGTGGTTCTTCTGGTATCAACTTTGCCATGGCTGTCTACCCCTCCAAGACTCTTCTTGACAGCTGGAACAACCTCGGCAACGAGGGCTGGTCGTTCGACAAGGTCGAGCCCTACTTCCGCAAGTTCGGTGACACCTCCGACCCCGAGCCCGCTGCCGCCGAGATCTCCCGCATGTCTGGCCACTACGACGGCGAGCTGTCCAAGACCGAGACTGGCCCCATCAAGCTTGCCTACTCTGAGGCCTACAGCGCCAGCAACTCCGCCTGGTTCGACACCTTTGCCAGCCACGGCCTGGAGTGCAAGGCCGATCCCCGTACCGGTGTGACTATGGGTGCTTTCCAGCAGCCTGCTACCATTGACCCCGCCACCCGTCTCCGTTCATTCGCCGCCACTGGCTACCTGACCCCCGAGGTTCGTGCCCGCAAGAACCTGACCATCCTGACTGAGAACATCGTCACCAAGATCGTCCTGTCCAAGGCTGACGGTGCCGATGCCGTTGCCACCGGTGTCCTGGCCCGTGATGCCTCCGGCAAGATCACCGAGTACAACGCCTCCAAGGAGGTCGTTCTGTCTGCCGGTACTCTGCAGTCTCCCCAGATTCTGGAGCTGTCTGGTATTGGTGGCAAGGAGCTGCTGAAGAAGCACAACATCCCCGTTGTTATCGACAACGCCAACGTCGGTGAGCACGTTCAGGATCACCCCATCGTCTGCCAGAACATGGAGGTCAACGAGGGCGTCGTCTCCTCCGATATCCTCCGTGACCCCGCCGTTCTCGGCGCCGTCATTGCCATGTTCCAGGACGGTGGCAAGGGTCCTCTAGGCCAGAGCATCATCTCTTGCGCCTACACCCCCCTGTCGGATGCGTCTGGTGTCCTGTCCGGCGCTGCCCGTAAGGAGCTGCTCAACACCCACCTGGTCGAGTCGGACCCTACCCACTCCGAGATCCGCAAGATCATTGAGAACGAGTCCGAGCCTGCTTTCCAGATGCTTGCCTTCCCCGGCCAGACCAACGTCAACCCCAAGCCCATCAGCATGGCTGAGATCATCACCCCCACTCGCCCCGAGACCTGCATTACCTTCATGACCATCCTGAACCACCCCTTCTCTCGCGGTACCGTCCACATTGTCTCGCCCAACATCGACGACAAGCCCGTCTGGGATCCCCGCTACAACTCCAACAACGCCGATCTCGAGATTCTGGCCCGTGGTGTGCAGTTCGTTGAGAAGCTGGCTGCCACTTCCCCCCTCAAGGACATCTTCAAGGTCGATGGCAAGCGTACCCCCGCTCTCTTCGGTGACTCCGTCGAGAACGCCAAGGAGATTGTCCGCCAGGCCCAGATCTCCGTCTTCCACGTCTCCGGTTCTTGCGCCATGTTGCCCAAGGCGAAGGGTGGCGTCGTCGACAGCAACCTCAAGGTCTACGGCACCAAGAACCTGCGCGTCATCGATGCCTCCATCTTCCCTATCGAGCCTCTCGGTAACATCCAGACCACTGTCTACGCTGTTGCCGAGAAGGGTGCTGACCTGATCAAGGCCGCCGCCTAAAGCTTGCGGTGAAAGCAAAAACAAACAATTCCCCTACTTTCTAACCTTTCTATCATTATCTTAACCCAGGAGGATAAATCTTTGCGTTACTTTGTACTGTTATCTAGCTAAAGCTGCTTATGAGTAGCATTTTGTGTCTTTTATGTTTCAATTCAATGGAATTACCTCATATTGATGAGCCAACTTCTCTTTTCTCTTAACGTGAATAAACATGTAAAAGTACATCAAATGCCGAGTATATGACAATGTAATCTATAAAGAAAAAGACCGAGATTGTCTCTCACTAGCAAAAAAATTGCGAATGCTTGATTTAGGAATAAGGCCCTATATTAGTGTAAGTAATTAGATGGGTGGTTATAACTAGTTGCACTTGAACAATGAATACAAATAACTTGCCAAATGACAAACAATAGATATTGCCACAGCACCTACCACGTCTTGGTCTCGTCTACATAAAAAGGAGATTTTGTATTAGACAACAGCAGATGGGCGCTAAAGTACATACAAACGAAACGGCTTGACTTGATCGACACAAACTCACGTCAACTCTTGTGTGAGCACGAGGTATATATAACTCCATATGAGCACATATATGTATACCATACAATCGAATACACAAATTGAAAAGAAGGTATAACTAACTTCATCCACCATATAATATAGCCTATGAAGCCAACTACCTAGTTTTTGTTTGTATCTCTTGTTCTTTCTCTTGGGCCGCATCTTTCTAGCTTTTATCTCTCCAGCTAGTAAAGAAACAAAGTCCTCCTCGGCTCTTGGATCTCGGACAGGTGTTCGACGAACTCTACCTAATAGCTATCCCCCTTGTTTGAGTTTGAACTTGACGCCAAACTGTTTTACGTCTATCTACTGGCGTGTCACGATGATACGACGGCAAATTCCGTGCGGAAGCGGTCAGTTTGTGTCACCTTCTGGCCAACTCCCGGGGGGATGGTGCCGCGCTGCCGACTTGTCCCGTGGACCTCCTTGAGCCCGAGGGAGGCGAAGATGATGTGTTTGAAGACTGTGAGGAAGATTTCTTGGGATAAAAAGGGGATGGCGATGATGATCTTGGGGGGTTTGCTTTTGCTTTTGGTGTGAGTGGCCACGTGGGAATAGCTGGTGTTGTATGTTTTTAATGCTTGTGACTTTTTTTTTCTTTTTTGTCATATACATCTTTATCTGATTTTGGAGTTGATAGCGTGTTATACTGCAATGTCAGGTTTCTGCCAGAAAGGAGACTGTCCGGACGTCCCGAGAACCAGTGGAGCAGGAGCAGAGGGGAAGATGGGGTAAATGGATCAAATGTAGTTGTATAGCTATATCAGAGAGTCATGCCAGGAGAACTCTACGGTGTTGTTGAAAGGGCCTTCTTCCGTTAGTTTGTTAGAAAATGCGGCAATACTTTTACCGGTGAGAAGACAAAGTACTGTACCGAAGCGATCCCCCTATGCCGAGAGCCGGTGGCCTTTCGGACTACCGTTTCTTGGTCATTTTGGAAGACACGCACGCCAAAGATGAACAATGGTTTAGAGTTATTTCAGTGGCAAGCTCACTTTCCCGAAACAGAAAGAGACACCAGGAGGTCAGGCAGACGAACTCTGGCAAAAGCCCTTATAAAAAGGACTTTTCTATGACATTGGACCCAACATCTGTTGGCCTTTTGTCTTACACCTTCAACTTTCCAAAAATTCTCTATCTACTTGTGTTTTAACCTTTCCTTTTTGTCTTGTATGTTTTCTTTTTATATCTTGTGCTGCTCCTTTTGTATTGTTTTTGATTTTCAGTTTTGTTTCAGCAGCTGCTGTTTTTTTTTTCTTTTTTTGTGTTTTTTTCCTTTTTCTTAATTTGAAGTAACACGGGGGTATCTACGGATAGCGTCGTCCTATCGGACCCTAAAGTGATACGGGTCAGAAAACCCGGTGACAGAAAAATCGGCTCGGCCGGACTCGTAATAGTTTGGGAAGAGTATAAATATGACAACGACCATAGCTGGTAGAACGGGTCCCGTCCGCTCTTCCTACCAAACGCCGATCTAATATTATGATAGATAACCACATAAAAATCCCCAATGTTGTATGTATATATGTTTATTTTCCTTTTGTACTTTTGTTTTGCATATCTTGTTGACGATTGATGTCCATCATATGCAGCATTTTTGTAATGCCTAAGGCCAATGGTACACAACGCGCTTACATTTAACTAGGAACAACACTAGTCCTTAATGCAGATGCGTAAACAAACAAATCCAGTAAATACAACTCTAGACTTTGCTTTTGACTGCTGTACGCGCTATGGTTAGCGTGTTATCTACTACAATTGTTTTCCAATCACCAAAGATGATATACCTTGTGGCCATTTTTCTTGCTGCAAATGAGCATCGGATGTTTTTTTTTCACGGTATTAGTTCCTGTACGAAACACTCGAACACAAGCTCTATTCAATATTCCATAATATACCCAAACAAGAAAAACAAGAAACAAAATAAAAAGGCAATATCCGTCCAACGAGTGGAATGTAAGAACGAGACGAAAGGCAGTAAAAGATAGAAATCCAAACAAAATAGAAATATGGTAGGTATGAAACAACCGTGTAGCAAGCGGGCAAAGGCATCCAGTAAAGAAGCAATAGTGAAAAAGAGACAAGATATGGAAGTGAGGACGAAGTACGCTGTGTAAAGAAAGAAAGAATCAATGCAAAGTAGAGGGAATCATACAAAGAAATACTAGACTGCTCTTAAGATTTTCTTTCTAGATGTGCACCCAAACAAGCATAATAATAATATCGAGGCCCTTACTAGCACCACCATCGTACTTGTGACTCCACATGCCGTCACGGGCATCATCCCAAAACGCGGCAGTGGCGCTGTGCATACCACGGCGGGCACCAGAAGGCTTAAATTCCTTATCTCCTTCTTCCTCGTCATCTTCCTCCGTGGGCGCGGTGTGCTGTACAATGGAGCTGTTGCAAACGAACTTGTACTGAGGGCCCTTCTTAGTCTTGGTCTCGTTGATGCAGGTTTCGAGAATTTTGTTCTGTGAGCAGAAGAAGACATTAGTTAGCGAGTATATAAGTCTCGGGATCATCTAATACGACTATTGGTGGTATAATAAAGCCACGGAACGTGGCATAGTTTGTGTATTGTGCGTCGGATGTCGATGGTACGTACAATGATAGTGTTGTTCCATTCTTGGGTTTTTTCATGGAGGTAGAACTTGGCCTCGCCAAGAGCTGCCTCGCAAGCCTAGTGGTACAAATAGACATGGTCAGTTGTATGTTGTTGACAATTTGATGATATGCCACTGATGAATCTCGGCGGCATATATGCGTAGAGAGTGTATATGACTCCAATGCGATAACGCACGTGATTGGTGTTCAAATCGATGTGGTCTTTGGAGAACGTACGGAATTGGTTATTTCGGTGAGGCGAGCGGCGGGGATAGGCTGTGGAAACATTTCAAGGTCAGAAGTTGTAGATGGATGATATTGGCGCGTCGGAACGGATATATGACATATATGCGAACATGTGTTCATGAGTGCGGCTTCAGGTCGCGTTTGCTCAGTCGAAAATAGAAAAAAAAGCAAAAGGTTTGCGATGACTGCACCCACGCACACAAATACACATATACAGTCATGATCGCGACACATGCAGATATAGCGACAATGGGGAGATCTTGTTCAGGGACATACGCCGTCTTTCTTGAGGACTTCGCTGGCAGACATTGTGGCAGATAAGTGTAAAGGATGCCGGTAGAATCGATAAAAGGTAAACGTGGTAGTAGTTAAAGATAGTAAGAAGAGCAAGTTTTCAACGAAGAGCGGCGATGACGACGTTGGTGTTTTCAAGTGAAGTAAAAAGAAAGGTGCAAAGCGAAATAGGAGTCGGGATTGAGATTGAATTGGAGGGAGCTTGCAAAAAGAGTGTTGCCGGGATGTGTCTAATCTAGTATGGGCTATAGAGGTGATGAAGTTAAAGAGGGATGGAAGGCTGAGACACGACCAAGAAGTAAACAACTGCAGCAAATCAGAGCACGGCAATATTATGGAAACCTCTGCTTTAAAGAAGGGAAAAAATAATACCAATCGCTACTACCATATCGAGTGGAGTCTAGATCCGACAAGAATGTTTTTTTTTTAATATCTGTGTAGTTTTAGGCATATCATGCCTGATAATAGGACCAACAAACTCCTCACACACTTTATGCTTAGTTTATTGGAAGACACCAAGGATGGCATGAACCATTAAAAGTGACAAAAAAAGAAAAGCAATCTCTATAAAACAACGCATCCCATCCACCTGATTGATCGCTCTATCCTATGCCTCAAACAATCAAAGGGCTCCGTGTTCCGACTCAATATGTCTCTGTCAGCCACCTTTTACAGTCAGAAAGGCGGCAGCTCCTATTGATTTAACAAGCGCGTCTTGCCCTCAAAAAACATCATGTTCAAGCCATGCATAGTTTATATGTCAAGACAACTGTTCAGGAGTACATATAGGCAACATAACACGCTGATGCATTTGAGTATTACTCTCGATTCTTCCAGCATGTTGGAAGCCCTGTCGCAAAACTTTGCCTGCGATGAAACCATCACTAGCAGGAGATCCATGTAACCACTAGAAGAAACTGCAAGAATGTTAATTACAGGACCAAGGTCTGATCTCCTAGAGAAACCCATCAACTTATTTGGGAGCAGGGTTGCAATCCAAATAAAGGGTTAGGGACATGCTACTGTGTAACCCTAGAAGAAATGACTATTACTTCTTGGCGGGTTTGATTGCTGAACAATATCTACTAAAAGACACTTTGCCTTTGGTGACTTGTGATATTTATTTATTTATCGTGTGACTTGTGATATACATGTAAGTACTTTACTTGGAAAATCTCATAAATAGTTATACATCTATCAATTTAGGGTTAGCCATTTGAATATAAGTATGACATGGCATTTCTAGCTAAGTTTACTTATGTATCAAGAATGTAGGTATCACGTTAGAAGTAGAAATATCTGAATTGCCTACAAAAAATAGTTGTCTACTGGACTAATTTTAATTAGGGCAGTTTCAAGAATGAAATCGAAGTATAAAGACCCTTTGGAGATAATATATATATCAAGAATCTATAAACTTGAATTGGCATTGAGACTAAAGGGAATGTCGATGTTGAACCGGGATGAATATAATTTATATCGGCACCAATTGCCAAATTGAGTATCAGGTCATGCGAGTATCTAGGACTGTACAACATATGTACATATTTGCTGCTTGACATACAGATATGGCTTCCTAGAGTATGGTATTTGGGAGGGTCAGCAAACATATGTGTACATATACATATGAAATGCACGTCATTTCGTCACTGCTAAGATTCCGAGACTAATGTGTATTGAGAATTTGTTAGAGTCTTATACTGAGACTATACCTTAAAGTTGAATGTACATACATCCCCGGCGACTCTACGTATATGAATACGGCAAAAATACTGTAGTTACTAATATATAGTATGGCATGTAATCGTAGATATATGGAGCTATATATGTGTTGCAGCTTTTGGCCATCTTCTTACGTACAGCACATGCTAACTGTAGGATAGTGAAGCTACTAGCTACAATTTGACGCATATGAAAGTGGGGAGCTGATATTCTTGACGGGCTATGACCAATCAACGCCACGCGCAATACAACGTGCTGTGTGTGCGTGTACCTGATTTTTATCTTGTAATGTATTGCTGGAAACTGCGGCTAGTAGAAGCATTGTTATCGTAGACAGACATGGAAGATAAAAACCGTTATTGGGGTCTCCTGTTGGGCAATAAGTTTCTCAGTGTAATATTGAGGGGCTAGGTGAATGGAAGAAACATCGAATAGTCTTTAATAACCATTGGAAATACATGATAAATGAAGATGATCGGCTTTTGCGGTTGAGGAAGAGTATAATTATAAGATTATAAGCATACCATTAACATATGCGGATGCATATAAGTAGAAAGTAGTTCTTTGAGAAAAATACCAACGATTCAAAGCTCTGAATTACTGTTACATTAGTAGTAGCTTGTGTTTCCACAAGCCTAAAACGGGTTTTTTTTCTGCGCCGCTCAACTACCCGAAACGAACCAGAAAGCTTAGTGGTTCTTGCTTTGCATTTTCGCGACTGCTGCTTTTGCGCAAGTCCCAGAAAAATATCCCTTCAAAGCGAACTTACTACTGAAAAATCTCGCCTCCCAACTTTGAGAAGGAAACCGCGACCTAAAAAAAAAGTGTGACAGCCTTGTTCAACTGTTTCTTCTTTCTTACTCAAAAAAATCGCGCTTTCAACCTGATATAACAACTTCTATTTTCTTTTAAATCATTATATCTTCATAGCTACTCTAGTGATATCGAATCTCTATAAATCATGTCGACACAGCCTCTTCTTCAGACTGCTCCCGGTACGCTCTACTCTTCCGTTTTTCTTCTCTGGTTTCTGTGTCTTCCCGTCACTCCCTAGACCGAGTCAATCGGCGATCATCGGCATTCGCAACTAGTGTCTCTACTGTTACTAACAAGTTGTTGTTTTCTCGTTCACACAGGCAAGCGCATTGCTCTTCCTACGCGCGTCGAACCCAAGGTTTTCTTCGCCAATGAGCGTACTTTCCTATCATGGCTAAACTTCACCGTCGTTATCGGCGCCCTCGCCATCGGCATGCTGAACTTTGGCGATCGTCCCGCCTTCATCTCGTCGTTCATGTTTACTGGCGTCGCCATGCTGACCATGATCTATGCTCTTACGACATACCACTGGAGAGCTAAATCCATTCGAATGCGAGGCCAAGCAGGCTTTGACGACCGTTTTGGTCCTACCTTCCTGGCCATCATTCTGATGCTGGCCATCGTTGTCAACTTCGTTCTTCGGATATCCTACGATAACTCTTCCAAGCACGTCGACCCCAAGGCTTAAGATCCCACAACATATCCATATTATATTGATAAATCGCGACATGGCATCTTTTTGGGCATTAATAACCGCTCGAAAGACCATGCACCCAATCAACAGAACATCGCCTTGATGGTTTCGTTCGGCATCATCTATAGCGGCAATATAGCCGACTTCTAGATACCATATATTCTTTTCCTTTTCGTCTGATCGTGGGGAGTTGTTGGAACTGGTGCGCGAGTTGTTGAATGTGCCTAGTGTGTTATCTCATGGGGAGGAGGCTAAGTCATGTCATTTATGCTGAGTTCTGTCACAGTAGCCAAAAACCTATTCATTGTTTTCATGCCATTATCTCAAATTTCTTATTTTGCAATTCTACTTTTTTTTAACGTCATATTACACTATGAGTACTGATATTATGCCAGAGTGCACCCGACTTAATCTACTAACCTATAGACTAAGAGCTTTTATCTGCACATGTTTGAATGCTGATTCCAGAAATGCTTCGTAGTTCCGGTATAGAAGTTTCGGAAAGGATTATGCTCAGAGAATATATCATTTTAGGTGGTTTCGGTGGATCAGCGGCATCTGCGAATCGTGTGACTTTGGACTCAAAGTAATCATCATCTTCATCGTCGTCATCGTTTTGGGGTTTTCGGTGTAGATCAAGAACAGTCTCTTCGACGACGCTGGATTTGGGATTCTTTGGAGCTTTAGGTTTTGCCGCGCTCAGGAACAGACGATTGTACTGGAACCAAGTCCGCTTCTCATATTGTAGTAAAGTCTTGGCCTTCTCGGCAATAGTGATCATCTTGGCAACATCAGCTGGCCGGGCATGCAGTAGAACAACAGCTGGCCGGCCATCGGCTGCTTTTACGGAGAGGTGTTCTAATATTCGTGTGATGCGCGTTCGTATTTGTGTCGATGATATTGTGGATAAATGGAGCACCGAATATTTTGGAGATAGTATTGAGAGAACAGGCGTATGTTCTGTTATTGGAATTGGCGTCGAAGTGGTGGCTGGAGTCGATATAGTGTCTTGACCCTCTTCGACTAATCTCGGCTTTTTGACACTTTCTGTTCCGTCAGTGGAGTGCTTTCTTTTTGTTGAAACTGGCGCCATCGAGTGAGAAGAAATTTAGGGTATGACGTGAATTGTATATTGTGTACGTAGAATGTAGTGATGCTTGCTTGAAGTGCTTGACAATGGCTTGATGATGAATTAAGGTTGTTCAAAGTTGAAGGTTGGTTCAAAATCATATAAATTGGCAAGGTTTAAGGAATATTTATCGATAAGGAAAAAAGATGGGTCTAAGATGATCGAAACCACATCAAGTTGATGGCTTCCTATGGAGAACCGAGAGGGTATAACCGAAATAACCCTAATAGCTAGTTGGCTAAAATAGTAACATCAAGTTGGGAGATAGCTATAGACACTTGGCAATAATATCATTCTAGCTAGCTTGTGATTTCTGGGCCTGAGTCTTGATCATATGATAGATAAACAATACAATCTTTGAAAGAAGGTACCTTATCGCGACATAGAAAGCCTTGAGGCATACAGATACATAGAATTTCGTAGTTTTGCTTTTGTGATAACTAATTTAGGGCTTTTCAACCTCCATTACTAAACTGCCTGTGTAGCCTTCATAGGCAAGAAGACAGAGATTCATACATATCGGACAAGTAAAGAATATGATAAATTCAATAACAGCACATTCTACGTGTGTTTTGTAATACGCTGATTAGAAGAAGGGAATCTTGTGGTCTGGTAGTCGCAATATAAGGCTGCATGACTGTAAATTCGAATTGTTTTATGGAGTATAGTACGAAATACAAAATGCTGAGATAACAAGTCGATGGAAGGCATGATGCAAAGTGTTTATGATGTACATGTAGTTAGTGATAGAACCACGAGGAATTAGCCTTGAAAACATGGTCGGAGTTTCTTTACCATGTCTCATTTGCCTATCTTTTGTTAATTGCATTTTGGGGCGATCAAACTTGATAGATGATGTGTGAAATTTCAATATAACTAATTACAGCTGTATAATTTCTATTTGATTTAACTAGTTAAAATGTATTTCCAAAATTGTACATATAAAATATATATGGTCTATATCATGCTGATGAAAGTGGCGCAATAGATCGTCCTATTGATTCCGGAATATATGTGCTATTTTAATCTACCTACTCGCTCAACTTCTCTAACTACTAATGATACTGGATGACTACTTGGGCTACTTATATTGATGGCGGTGAGCGTTGTCCTTGTGTGCCTCGATATAAGCATATGCTTGCCTTTTTCCCGGCTCCGCACCAACACAGATACCGGATAGGTTCGGGCGAAAGAGTGGAACTCTAATATTTTAGAACAGCATAGCAGGGGGAAGTTGTCAACTTTGCGTCCTTTGAGGCCCAGTTCTCCACATGTTTAGAAAAAGGGAGTTTGGAGTATAGCCAGAAACCAAGCCATCATATATTTGGGGTGGGTGACCACTCCTCCAATGGATGGGTGAGGCTTTGACCAGGCTCTCGAGAAGTGAATCACTTCGGTTTTGTGTGGGGCAAACTAAACTCTGTTTTCTTTATTCTTTTGGCCGTCTGGCTAAGGATGCAGACGAGGACAATGTCTTTCTAGAAGTTAAGATAGCTACATAATTAGCGTAGCTGAAGCGGTCTTTGGAGAGGATGGGCGATATGAGAGAGCCTTGGGAGACTCCGCACGATATGTCTTTTTCCGAGAATCTTGCTGTGCCGAGTTGAAGTTGGCATTTTTTGCATGTGGTGAAGGAGCCGGATTTCGAGTGATGATGTAAGTTGTAATTTCAAAAAGGGTCTAAGAAACTTTGGAAACCTAGGAAGGCACAAAAGATTACAGCAAATAGGAATGGAACACTTTGCTAGGATTTACTAGGCAATTATAAGGCAATGTGAAGGTAGCACGGCATTCTTTCTTGCATCCCAGCTTAGCTTCAAGTCATATGCGTTGTTGAAAATGACGAGGCTTAGCTGTGTATCTACCCCACAAAAGCCAGTCTCCGAGTACAACTCTAGTTAGTACTTTGTGTTCGCGGACTGGAATTAAATGCGACTAGATAACAACGAAAAACGATTTGCCTTAAAATTGCCTTTAAGAATGTCGCGCGAAGATAGCAGCCCAAAGCTTACCGATGGTCAAAAGTAGACAACCGAAGTCGGACATTGCCCTGTTATTGGATTGTGTTTTGGAATCATGGTGCCGATAGCACATTGTTATCGTTTAGTTAAGTTGAAGTTGCGAACTAGAGAGTCTACTTGAGTGTGACAACTCGTCTAGTGCGGAATGTGTAGTGCCTCATCTTATCAGGCTGTTTTATAATTTTGGTACCACTTACGACTTGCGCCGACTATCACGGGTAGAGCCCCGAATTATCGAACAGTGTTGTTGTAAGTGTATACTTTGGAGACTGTATGCCTCAGCTGAGACGCCCGAGAATGGTATTGCTTTATTGCTACCATATATGCCACATGCCATAATACAGCAACACAGCAACACAGCATATAGGAACTTGTCACTTGACCGTTGGTGCAGGCCACATATTCGGTTTCCGAATATGATATAACTTGTCTTGATTACACAGAAAAATAAATGATGTCAAAATTCAGCCTACGTTTTGCCTTACAAATTGCCTTGGTAGAGAGCCGAATCCTTTTCACTTAAAGTTATTCAATGTGAGCTGTGGTAACTGAGCGGTAAGTCTACTATAGTCAAAAATCTATCCCAATTAAATACTAGGCAAAGTTAGTAAGACTAGGAAAATAAGGCGAGCTACTGAGCCTTAACTATCCTGATGACACTGCCAAGCTATATATCATATATGCTTAACTTATAGTTTATATATCTGAGGGTTGTCCGTCATAATATATTCAAACATCTCAAATCATAAACATCTTCGTACAACAGAAAAGGCCCCACTCCAGACTTGCTATAAGTGATACTATACCTATCACTATTCGAATCCACAATATATCATATCGATCCTCTGGCTTAGACGATTCCACAACGTAAAGATTTCTTCACTAGAACAGTTTCACCAACAGTTCACCGTTTGCCCAACATGACGAAAAACTGGGACGAGCATTGCGACACTATCATCTCCCTCTATTCGGGCGAAGGAAAAACACTACGACAAGTCAAAGACATTATGAGCGCAGAACATAACTTCAATGCCTCGTACGTTGATATAATTCTTTGCGACATGCCTTCCACCCGAACTTTTGGCGTCGCAAACCTTTTGGTATCCAGTGTATGTCATAGTTTTCAAGTGAAATACGACATCTACAGCCAAGGTTATGGACAATTCTCAATCCCAGGCCTTTCTGGGATATTGCTATACACCAGCCTAAGTATAGACTGAGTTTGCCCCACTTCCCGTTGTTTGGTCTACTTCCTTCCTACCTGACATTATTGCTTGTTTTTTTTGCACATGTAAACATTCAGATATCTTATCAGACTCTTTGTTGTACTAAGTCACCTACAAACTTTTATGTCAAGCCCGCTAACACTTTGCGAGATGAAAGACTACGAGCCTACAGACAACGGTTCCACAAGTGGAATATCCGAAAGTACCAGAAGCGCAACGCCTGTTCGGTGAAAGCCGGCATACAACATATCTCGAACTCCGAGCCTAACGAAATTTACTTAGGACGTAGCCACGTCGCCGACATCAAGCCGCTTGGTGCTAAGCACCTTCATTACGCCAGTCACTACAAACATCACGCCTACCACACCTCTCGACGACGCGACTCGAATCAAGTCTATTCCTCTCACAAAGATCACGAAGACAAACCCAATCTTGCGTATCAGTCTGGAGTGGCCTTTGGGGGGCACATGCCAGACATCAATATGCTATCCCCTCCCCTAGTCCCCGGGCTTTTCAGAGACAGATTCCCCCAAATCAAGCATGAGGCTGTATCATACGCCAACTCCCCGTACGAACTACCAAGCTACGATTCTGTAAGCTCGTATGCGGCAGGCCACCCTAATCCAGGAAACGTATTTCCTGACAGTGGCCAATCCCCATTATCTGCTCACGAATCATCGCCTGTCACACCTGACCATTGCGTACCCATGTTTAGCAACGGACACGGAAGGCAGCTTTATGGTTGTAGTGACCATGAAACCAACATCGAAGTCACTAGACTTCAACAAGGTGGCCTGCACATCGACATCCCGATGCCTAGAACACCATGCGTGACTGCTAACTCAGCCAATGTCATGTTCTCTACACCCAGCTACTCTGACTCTTACCTCACACCCTCTCATTCGTATGTAGATATGATCCCCCCCCACCAATCAACAAGTACTATCATGAATACCTTTCAACCTCCATCCCAACACCATTCACATTACAGATAGTACATGTATAGTACGTTACATACCAACGTCTAAACACGATTATATCGCGATTGCCCCCCTGTCTTATAATACCGTCAATTCAATATCTTAGAGCTAACGCCGTCTGCTTTACTTTGCTTGCCCTGATAGATACAACACTTACCCATCGCCGGTTGATTGTTTCAAACCAGTAGTATTACCAGAACTGTCGCGATCAAGTTTCGATTACCCCGACGCGGGTCTGAGCCCTTGCTTTAGAGATGCTACGGAATACCTAGATACTAGCGATAATATTCCTCCTATAGAATGTGGTGCATAAACTTACGAGGCTTCCGGTTGTCCGATTGCTTTTTATTACTTCTCAGTTTTCATCGAGTCCCTGCTTTTTATAGCTACACTTGGTGTTGTTTTATCGAGCTTGATGATCAGTTTTCACGGTAGAGGAGCAATATATTATATGTAATATGCTTTAGGATTTTTCTTGTTTTAGAAGGTTTTTTTTGTATTTACTAGAATGTTTTTATGTCGATAGATAATATACACTGTATAATGTTAGCGGGATGATTCCTTGCCAAATATGATCGTTAATGTGTAAAGAGTGGTTGGGTATCAGTGTGTATTTGCCTTGTCACAGGCACATATCGTCACAGCTTATGGCTAAGTTGACCGTCGTGAAAATTTTATGATCATCAGGTAACCCAGGAGTGATGCATTGATATAGATGTCAAAGAAGGGAGGGCTTACGATTAGTTGCGCAGCTGGAAGTAAAATCAATCTGTGAAAACTTCTTATTTCCATGTACACGATATAATTAAACTACCAGAGAAATGTCAGGGCTCAGTTCTGAACTCTGTTGTACGTGTGCTACAACACTCTCTACTATTGACCGTCTTGTTGTCTTTTAAGGTATCAGATAAGAATCGTGTCGCTCGTGGCCTTTCGGCTCAGACATATGCTTGTCATTTGGATTCGTTATGTTTCATCACAATGACGAATAGACGGTCAATGTTAGAGAGGCTTTATACAAGACATACCTGGAAATCAAGAATATTAGCCACACAAGATCCCAGAATAAATAAAGAGCCGCGAGTCAAAAAGTTAAATAGTCGGGTAGATTTCAGAAGTTGCATGAATGGTATAAAAAGATGTTGTCTGCATTGCAAGCGCAAATAAGACTCGTCATCTAAAATGGTTCATCATATACGGGAGGGTCATATACATAAACGGTTACAGTAGTAGGCTTACCATTATTTTAGTTATTGGGCTCCGTCTCTCAGATTAGAGAACATTGGTCTTTACGCTATATGTTAGCAGTTGTGAAACATCCGAATAACAGAAATCCAGAGGTTATGTTTGTTCAATCAGTGGGCGAGGTTTTCTAGGCCTGCCGTAATAGGCGTTATCGCTCATTATAAAGTACTGTCTAAGGTACCGTCAGAGCCCAGTGCCGTTTCATCACGAGAACAATAACATGGTTTTGAAAGGAGTCTGAAGTGATTTAAATGTACCTTAACAAATACGTCCTGTTCTGATTTCAATGTTAGCAACACTATACTTGACGAAGCGATAAGTATTGTATCAATGAGGGTATTAAGTTTCGAATCAGAAAACAGCCAATTTTATATCGTCAAAGAATTCAGACGGTAATTCACAGCGTGCCGAAGCACAAAAAAAGTTGATCATCAGGAGAAACATGGGATGTTGTGTTGGGGGAGTTTGCAATAGTCAACTTACCTATCTTAACAGGATACGGAGCAAAGTCTACGAGCTAGTCATGTCATCTACAGATTATACATCTGTTAAATTGTTAGATTTGTGCCAATTTTAGGAGAGTGGGGGGCGCGGTGCAAAACAATCATAAGTATATCGTAAACGATAGATCAGACTGACGTGACAAAAGATAGTTTCATTCCCGAAGGTCAAAGACTCTAGTTTGATTGCGGTTTGCTGTTGTCATCATATTGATGAAGAGAAAGTAAAAGGCATATGTATAATTGACTTACATTGAAGAGTTGCTGATGATGAAGAAGAAAGAAGAATCAAGAAGGAGAAAATCTTTCTTCACAGAATCTTGAGCTCGGTTTTGTAGAACTTTTTTAAGTGGGGTAGTTGTGATAGTAAAATGTGGGTCTTATCTTCACGTGACTCGGTGTTTAGTATTCGCGTTATTTTTTTTATTGTTATTTTTTATTAAGGTGGAAATGGAACTATGCGGCACCTCAGTATCCTATGACACAGCCCTAAACTAATACTAATATATAATGTAAGGTGTAGGACAACCTACTTCTCAACAGTGACAGGCCACTGAGATACAGAACATGGGTTATGGCTTCGTTATATAGATGATTAGAGATATAAGAGAGAGGTTGCTTAATAAATTCTAGATTCATATAACTAAGTCACACCAAATGATGATATTAAAGACATCAAGATGTGAAATAGAAAAACCATACTGTTAGAGATCTGAAATTTAAATTCTCTTAGATTGAGAAAGTGGGGCAAAATGGAAAATAACCCTATAGAGCTTCTAAGACTGGGTCGGAGTTAGGATTGTGTATTTGATGATGTTCCGTATTCTCCCTGCACACTGAGTTTTGCCATTATCAAGAACAAAATATGTATACATTACATATATAAGTCAGATATATTGACAAGTACTGTCATTGAAGTCGTCAAAACATCACTCCGCAGTTTGTATGTGCGGATATAGTATTCTTGGCTCGAGTCATGCAATGCACTCAGAACAGTCAACTTACATGATATCTGCCATCTTGATATAGACCCCTTTTGATAACATAGCAAGATATCCTACCTTGTAAAATGTGACCTTTTCAAAGCCGCAAGAACTAATGATAGTTACACTATTATAGGTGGAGATAATCTCATTCAAGTCTTTAGTCACAGAAGTGTGGGCTCACACGTTCTAGAGGCCTTCATATCATATATTGATGTACCAAGTCTTACTACTACAAAATCCAGAGCAAGACACTTACCAATGCCTTCATAGATAATGTACAAGCTTACATCAACAGTAGAAGGGATGCCCCAATTCGAAGTTCTAATATCAAGCGGGATAGGCTAAGATAGTGGCAGGAATCTTTATGTAATACATAACATAGTATAAGATACGACCATTTTTATGTCGTCTTTCATAGTTAGGCTACATTTCGCTGGAAAAGAATCTCTGTATAAATTTTCAAATAAACAGACATATTCTTCTAATGTCATACTCAGGTCGGCCAGTGGCCAGTCTAGAGGAGACTAATGTTAATTTCTTGGAATCGAAAATTCATGCGCTAGGAGTTGACCACGGTGATAATAGAGAGCCGAACGTTTTATACCACGAGCAGTACAAACGACATATGATCATCGACTTTGATCGTTCCCGTTTATATACGCTAGAACCATAAAAGCATCCCAAGAGAAGCGACCAGGATGACACAAGCAATGAGGAGGTTCAAAACAAGAGGCCCCGTCATCAATAAGTCTTGAATAATCGGAGTAGACTTTCGGATTTTCATTATTTCTTTGTTTGTTAAGGTTAGGGAAGGATTTTACATCTATCATTTGAATTATATTAATATATAAACTTTCATGTACAGGGCTATCCGACCACTAGGGGTAGCCAGCTTTGATCTAAGACATATCCTACTGAAGATGCCAAGATATAGAGCATGATGAGACAATTGTCTTAAGGAAGCTCTAGGCTGAATAGTCTTAAATAGGAGAATTTGATCTAGATATTAAGCCCTGAACGAGAGGTGATGATCTGGTGGCCCTTCAGGTACATATCTAGATATAGAATTAAATTTAAACATAAAACTAATACAATGGCGCTATCTAGTTACTTGCGGTGATAAAACCACAACAGCGGGATTCCGACACCGTGGTTTGAGTATTCGGAAACTTCAAAGAAGTTATTTACATCCTAAAAATATAAACCGATGACTCCGGACTTCCGTTGGGTTGAGGCAGAGATCTAGCTCAATGTTGCGCAAAGGTGATGTGTAGAAAGAGGACGGGTCCAAGTCCTTAGAAAGGTGTCCACGGCTGAGGAGATGATTTGCCAGGAGGTAGCTGTCGTGTTGTTGTCTAGCTATTCCCCATAAGCTTTCAGGGTTGTTGGCATCCGCAATCTTTTGTCTAAAAAGGATCTCTTTGTACGCCTCACGGCATTTCGAATATTCAAGGCAAAAGCTTGATGTGACGAGTGCGTCTTTGTACCCTTCAATGGCTTTCTTGCCACGGAGTGCCTCTGCGAGGTGACTTCGTCCGGGGCATGGTAGCAGCAAGGGCTATATCAATTGCTTCGTCTAGTAGGTCCCACATGAGTAATTCATAGTAAAAAATAAAAAAATAAAAATAAAAAAAATGTGTTAGTAAGCGAGGCTGAAACTTATCGGACCAATTATAGAAGCTGTGCGAACCCGCTTTTTTATTGTTGGGTTTCAGCCAATCAGAGCATCTTTAGTCCATAAAAGACCCATAAAAAGCAAAAAGCCACCGAAAATTGCATCAAAATACGTAAACGAGGCTATACTACTAAAAATAAAATAAAATCACGTAATACGCCCGCAGAAAGAAGACCTAGTGGAAGAGCTAGAAAGTTAAGTTTTCCCCTAGGGAAACAACATCGAAAACTTACAAAGTCCCTTAGAACATTATAATCATCTTTATATGTCAATTTTTATTACAATTCAATCCGTTCTCAATACAATTATCCAGAAAATCTACGTATTTATCAATAAATCAGTCTTACAATGCCCGAAATCGCAGAAGGTACAACGCCCATATCGTAACCCAAACCCTATTGAAACTAATACAAGTCTGTTCTCAAGTTGCAAGAGTAGTTCACTATATGGCGAAACATATGGTTGGCAAAGTGATCAAGAAAGTCACAACTATAGAAGACAACATAATATTCAAAGGGGAAATAGAGAAAGAACTTACCGGGCGCAAAGTTTGTACAACACATTCTAAACTAAAATACTTGCTACAATATACTAATATTCATAATAGATATTGTCGGTAGAACGACAAGGAAAATACTTTTGGTATATTCAGAGCCTATTTCATACCTGTATATATTGACAGCTCTAATACTTAATATGGCCTTAGGTTGACACTTGATAGCAAGAAATGCGTTGTAATGCATTTGGGAATGACAGGTAAATCATTGAGCCCCTTCTGTCATTATTATTTTCTATTCTACGATATATGTGTCGGATCCACTATACTAACAATTATACAAGGATGGGTGCACATACAAGGTGAAAAAACTGCACCAGAAGGCTGGTATAAGAAACTGGGTCTCAGCGATACTTGGCCACCTAGATTCTGGAAGATTCAAATTGAAACCGAGGAAAAGGTACCGGTCCATATTGCATTTGTTGATGCACGACGTCTAGGCAGAGTCACCGTAGTTGACACTGATGCCGACAATGTACGAAATGAGCCGCCGCTCGCCAAATTGGGGCTGGATCCTATCAAGGACCAGATAACGAATGACTGGCTCCATCAGCAACTTAAAAGACGACGATGCCCCGTCAAGGCCTTCTTGCTTGACCAAACTATCATTTGCGGCATTGGAAACTGGGTTGCTGACGAGGTTCTATATCACGCGCGGATTCACCCCGAAGAACTCTGTTGTAATATCAAACCGGATTCTATGACCAGACTCCAAAAGTCTATATTAATGGTTTGCACATTAGCAGTTGAGAAACTAGGAGACGAGTCTCAGTTTCCCGATGATTGGCTGTTTCGACACCGCTGGAATCGCAGCAAGAAAGGACCTGGAAGTCTGCCCAACGGCGAGGAACTATCACTCGTCACGGTAGGAGGGCGGACAAGCTGCTTTGTACCTTCTCGCCAGATTTTAGTTGGGGGCGAGGTTACCAGAAAAGACCGAAAAACCCACGTCAAGGCTGAGATCAAAGAAGAAAAGATAGAAGAACCCAGAGATGATGACGATGCTGTACAATCGAAGCCAGTGAGATCTCGCGGGAAACGCGCTCTTGTCAAGGATGAGGCAGACGATGATAAAATGTGTGTAAGAAAGACAAGAAGCCAAACACGGAGCCAAACTCGAAATAAGTCGTCGCCGTATTTTCTTGCATAAGGCTTACTATTGCTTTTCTGTATCTCACATTGAAGCAGTCATTGCATATACATAGCTGTAGTCATATGATTTTACGCCCCGAATATATATATATCTAGCCTGCTATGGAGGGGCTATGGTTGATACACATGACCACGAGATTAGAATGGATATGAGTATCTGTATAGGACTTTTGAGTAACATCATGTGCTGGCAACATGAGTATAATAGCATAGCCACTGCTAAGGCGTCTTTGTTGGCGTTCTAGACAGCTTGGTTGAAAGTTCGCAAAGTACGAACCAAAGGCAACATAAATCGTAGTAGTCGCTTAACCCGCACTTAGGGTTATGACCAACACGAAGATGGCCCCACTGTTTCCCCTTCACAGGTCGGCGTGAATATCAAAGATTGCTTGTGAATCGCAATGATAAAGCGCGACCATTATCACCAGGACATAGGTTTGTAGTTGGAATAGTCTGTACCATCTCTTGAAGGGAATACCGCCAAGACAGGCTGTAGTAAAGGCCTGAACATGTCGAGCCAACGGAACCGGAGACGCACCCAGAACAATGCCGATGAAGCTGGCGGCGAGCGCGTCGTACCGCGCCGCCTCGTGAGCGAGTTTTCGGCGTTGAGGTGCAAAATATGAGCGGACCAGCGTCTATCGAAGCCACATATTCCCTCAAGCACGCGCTTCAAAGCCGCGATCGCGCGCGTATCATGGACGACTCACGCCAGGCCATCACCAACCTAACCAAGGCATATAACGTCCATCAACGACGCCCTTGTCGGGGCAGCGAAAGTACGTGGCAAAGCTTAACCGCACCGGAACCAGCCGCGAGAATGACGAGGTCGATCTTTGGGCCGAGGACGAACAGGAAGAATACGAGGAGTACATGGCGAAGACTCGTAACGACGCGAAGGAGGCCCTAGAGACTCTCGTACAGGCATCTCTGGACACCACAGCCAACGGTGAAACGCGCTGTGCGCAAGCTCATCGACACCATGAACGAGACAGAGGACTTTTTATCAGGCCTGGGATTCTGCAGCAGAAAAATCACTGGAGCTGGCGCGCGCACGTGACGCCAGAGAGGCCGAGATTCGGGCGGAAGATGCGGCGCTAGCCGATGCCGGACAGCCTGTTCCTGATCGCAAGCCCGAGCCGTTCGGGCTGTCGCTGCGTGAGACCTTGTATACGCAGACACAAGAGCGTAGCGAGGCATATATCG